>BLKR01003276.1:0-152911 GCA_011170035.1 Teleogryllus occipitalis | reverse complement strand
TCGTCACCACCGCTCTCATCGTCGTCACCACCGCTCTCATCGCCGTCACCACCGCTCTCATCGTCACCACCGCTCTCATCGTCGTCACCACCGCTCTCATCGTTGTCACCATCGCTCTCATCGTCAACACAGCTCTCATCGTCGTGACCACCACTCTCATCGCCGTCACTACCATTCTCATCGCCGTCACCACCACTCTCATCGTCGTCACCACCACTCTCATCGCCGTCACCACCACTCTCATCGCCGTCACCACCACTCTTTTGATGACTTCTTTTGACTGATTTGATTTGCTCCATGACTTTTCTATTGCGTTAGTTCTATAGGTGAACTTATTCGCTTTCCACCTTATCTCCTCTCTCCACTCAACGCAGCGCAGAATATTTTAACTGTGTGCTCGGAAGCACTAAAGAAGCAGAGGTGTTTTTTCAAAAAGAAAATATTACATACAAAATCATAAAAATTTACTTTATTATTTCAAAAGTATCGAATTTAGTACTTTTGAAAACAAAAATGAATTTGAATATTTTTGAACGTATAAAAGTTGTCTTGAACAGTTTTTGCGTGTATTGGAAGAATATACTTTAACTCGCTTCATTTCACATTGCTCTCTAGAAGACCCATATTGTCAAAAGCTGTTCACTGGTGACCATCTCAAACGAATTTTAAACGAACCATGAAACAACTTTAAACGTTATATCTGTATACTTAAATGACAGTAGTTTTTGCGGTTATTTTTAATTCTCGTGAGTGATGAGAGTATTCTCGTGACTGACGAGTAGATACAGAAAACACAAAATCAGACTCATTCTAAGATTATCTTGATGTAGAGCTTCATTTATTTTGAGATCGAAAAATATAGTCAATGATACAGTCCTATGAAAGTAAAAATAAATTCAGTCCGTGCAAAAGTGTAATAGTAATTGCAAAAGTAATATAAATTTTTCCTCAGTGTTTATTGCATTTAACTTTATCATAGTTTTACGTAACATGCTTTCAATTTCAGGAAAACTATTTTTTTATGAATATGCGTTACTCGTCATTGGCGACTCATTTTACGTAATAGTCGTTTTTTAACTTCACGTCTTGCAAAATCTCTCTTTTGTTCGGCGTTTCAGGGTTCGATCCTTTCTATCGTTTTATCAACTACACCTTGGTCTTGCAAGTAGCCAACCAAATTAAAAAAGACGTCTTCAAGAAATAGAGGTCTCAAAACGCCAGACCTTTGCATTCTTCTGCAACATTACCGTAAGTACTTAATCATACGGCTGAACTACTACTGCCCTACTAACTGAAGGTTCAATAGCGCTTTCATGTCAATATGTCCACAAGACCGTTTCGAACTGGTCAAATAGACTGAAGTCTACGAGTAAAAGTAATTTATATTGCTCAGCTGCTTTTCAGACAAGCGACATCAATTTTCCGCCTTCAATTCATTTCATAATGGCCATTCATACGTCACTGATTTATATCTGATTCATCTGCAGTACCTTTCCTAACTTTTGACCTCGCGTCCGTGTGTACCCATTCGTTCCGCTATTACATGTCGCATTACAGGACTCCCACATTGTTCTTATGACCAATGACGTGTAATGAGCCTTAGATTTCATACTTTCTTTTTAGTTCTTTGAGCTTCAATTTGCATGTCCCTTTAAAACTATTTAAATTCTGTCTAAAAATTTGCATCCCCTCTTGGGTGGATATATTTTTGAACGTTTTGTGCCGTAAACAAGAGAAACTCATTTTTTACAAATTAAAAAGTAAATTAAAAGTTTAAAATAATTTTATAAACGGTTTTGCTTGGGATTCAAGTCTAGATTTGTTCATTTAATAGTATCTGTTATCATCGTCACGTTTCGTAATAACAAAGTATAAGCAATAGAAACCTGTTACAACCCTCACAAAATTGTTTTTTCCGCATGTATAAATCCATTGTCCTCTTTTCAAGCAAAATTTTAAAGAAAAAATCTGGAGTAATTTTTTAAAAAATGTTCGAAATATCTTAAGGCTTTCATTCAAAGTATCGAAGATCAACCATATCCATTGAACTATATCGATTATTAGACAGTTTAGGCGCTGTTGTTGTCTACAGGAGCAGGGACGAACAATTAGAAAACAGACAGACCCACACACAGATACATAGAAACACAAACAGACACACAGAAGCACAGACACTCAAAGTCATAGACACAGAGAGACACCGACATAATGTTAGGCAGACACAGAGTGAATCGCTTTAAAAAGACTTTTTCAATATGAATAACTTCAAATGTCGAACTATAGTCATATCGAACTTTCGATGTACATGAAAAAATCATAAACTAGTCAGAAAAAAGGATTTGAAACTAGGAGATTGATTTTATTTTGGTGGTCTCGGTGTAATGAAGACAATGGATGCAAAAATATTTTCCAATACCAATAAGACAAGTCAACCAGAGCAGTGATACAAGAAAAATAGAGTTTAAAGAGAAATTATATAAAAAAGGTGACTGTATCTTTACAGCTTAGGGCGTTATATCTAAATATCATTCTTATGATATTTAGATATAACGCCCTAAAACTAGGGTTATTTCAAATGAAATCTCAAATTAGTGAAAAGCGATTTGATGGAAGAAAGAGGAAGCAATGAAAGGATGAATATTTGAGAGGAAGCAAAAACATATGTAGAGAAGAATTAGAAATTTCCACTGACCCATGATGACCCTAAAGCCAAAGGATAAATAAAAAAAGAACAAATTTCCAGATATAAATCAAATTAGAATAATTCATGCCTAGCGTAATATTTGAAAATGTAATACAAATAATTGATCAGCCTTATTCTTGCTCTTGCAATGTAAACAAAATATAAATGTGTTGAGAGAATTACTTTACAAAAATTCAAATTACGTCAAATTTCTGTAGTCTTCATGCTTTTAGAACAGAGAAAAAGGAATATCATTTTCGTGAGAAAAACACAGTATACCCTCAGAGTGAGCCATCATCTTTACGTGTCTTCCATATTTGTCTACGATAAATTAAAGGGATCTCCAGGTGTATGTAAATTTTATTCGGAAGCTTTCCTTGCATTTTCTCTCCCTTTCTCCCTTGCATTATGCACATTAAATTTTAAATTCCATCAGAGTTAATATTCTAATCCGTGATAACACCATTATGCACTTTAAACGCGTCCGCTTTTATAATGAGACCGTCGCCTCCTCCATTTACTTTCGAAATGAGAAAAGAAAACGCGTTCGGGGAGTATCTAATTAAGAATTTTTGGAAGCGGAGGCGCTTGGAAAAACAACTCGGGATTTGGGCGGTGCTTAAGTAGCGGCTCCTTATCAGAGGCTGTTTGCGAGGGCTGTTTTCTCTATCAGCGGCTTACAAGCGCGACAAGGCGCCTGTTGACTGACGGAGCCCCGCCCCGCCCTACTCCACCACGTGCCACCCCGTTTCAAGCACCCCAGGTCGCTCCCGGCTCCCTTTCAACTCCCCGCCCGCGCTCAACTCTCCTACCCGCCAACGCACAACTCTCCAACCCGCTTTCAGCATTTCACAGCTGCGCTCAACTCAACTCAGTTCAACTCTCCGCCCGCGCTCAACTCAACTCAGTTCAACTCGCCGACCGTGGTCAACTCAACTCAGCTCAGTTCAACTCATCGTCTGTGCTCAACTCAACTCAGTTCAACTCACCGCGCGCGCTCAACTCAACTCAGTTCAGTTCAACTCGCCATGCGCGCTCAACTCAGTTCAACTCTCCGCCCGCACTCAACTCAACTCAGTTCAACTCTCCGTCCGCACTCAACTCAACTCAGTTCAACTCGCCGTCCGCGGTCAACTCAACTCTGTTCAACTCGCCGACTGCGCTCAACTCAACTCAGTTCAACTCGCCGGCCGCGCTCAACTCAACCCAGTTCAGTTCAACTCGCCGCCCGCGCTCGACTCTACTCAGTTCAACTTGCCGCCCGCGCTCAACTCAACTCAGTTCAACTCGCCGCGCGCGCTCAACTCAACTCAGTTCAACTCGCCGCGCGCGCTCAACTCAACTCAGTTCAACTCGCCGCCCGCAGCACGCGGCGAGTTGAACTCAGTTCACTTCAACTCCCCCCGTCCGTACAAAACTCATTTCTCCTGAGCTCAACTCCAGCCGCCCACACTCAAATTTCCCTGCCCACACTCAATTCCCCGTCACGTTCAACCTGCTGACCACGTTTAAGTCAACCCTCCGATCACGCTCAACTCAACTCAACTCCTCGCTCACTCTTTAACTTCTCGTTCACGATCAATTCAAATATTTGCCCACCTTCAACTTCCCGCCTACATCTTCCTACCCACCCATTCTTGCTCTCCAAACTGCCTACTTTCCGTCGTGCCCCGTTCACTATCTGCATTGCTAACCCTCTTGCGTCCCACTGTTCGTCCACCCGACTTCCCTCCTTCTCTTCCATTTCCCTCGCCTCCCCTTTCCCCTCACCCCGCCCCCCTCTGCCTTGCGTTGCCCCGGGCCACCCGATCCGCAACGCCCTTCCGCGCCGTCCTTCGTCCTTCAGCCCCCACCCCCACCCCCCCCCGCCGCGCGCGCCTCATCCGCGTGATGAGAGAGTTAATAAGCTCCTCCGACGCTCCGCCATCTTCCGCCGGCGCCTCGGGAGGTGGATCGACCAGCGCCGCGGAGCAGCCGACGGCGGAGAGCGCGCCTTCCGGCCCGCAGATTGGCGATGATGACGGCGGTAATCATGACTGGCACCATCAAGACTCCATGTGGAAACCCATGGACCAAACGCGGACGCCTTCCCCTTTTACGTATCAAGGGAAAACATGTTTGATGTTTTAATATAATTCAAGATGTTTATTTATTTATTAGCAAACGTGTGGGGACAAGTATAATCCGAGCTCCAGAATTCCTAACCCAACCTTTTACAATACATAGTTGAATGATCAATCCCGGTTTCATCAAATCATGTTTAAAACGATTTATGACAAGAAATTATTGCTCCTGAGTAATAAAAACTTATTTGCGTTAGCCAACGAAATACAGATTTGATTTTATTGTATTGCTGGCACACACATCCCTGTTGTCATACTTCTACCCGGACAACAACAAATGGCAATTAATGAATTTGTAACACCTTAAATTGATTTGTTTGTTTTTTTATTGTATGTATTGTATGATTTCGAATTGTATATAAACCGAAAATATTTTAGTTGGCGCGTAAACCTTGTATTGATTTTAATTGTTTAATCTCATGTGGCTATGAATTGTAAAGTAACGTGCAAAAACAGCACGTAGCCCATCTCATAACACGGAGTGGCGTTGTCCTGAAGCCTAATGCCTAAGTAGTGGTGCAAAAATATGTACTTTCTCGCCCTTACTTTCACGCAAAATTACGCGAAAAGTACTCACATTCTTGACAAATGTGATACACGACTTTTTTTCAAAATCTATCTTCAAGGAACAGATTCATTAAGGAAAAAATCTCAATTTTTAATACTTTAGATGTAACAAGACTCTGAAATCATGTTGAAATTTTCCAATTTTTGACAAATCAGGGTTTTCAATGTACATGAGATTTGCAGCATTCTTTTAAACGTCCTTCACACTAACCAACAACAAAATTTAACCAAAAAATTTCTCTAAATGTAGCAACAAGATTTATCCACTTTTTCGCTACCAGGACCCTGTTTTCTGCCGAAAAACTCACGCAGTATTACGCACGCTACAGAACTTTTTCACGCAGTATTACATAACTTCCTCTTTACTCCGTGGCGAGAAAGTAAAAATGTAAGAGAATATCCCACTAGATCAATTTTTTGAGTTACATTTAAACACTTCACATTGTATCTCTCAATACCTTCGGTCTCAAAAGCCAGGTTTTAGGATACTAAGATCCAATATGTTCGAGTTATGATCTATTAATGTCTAGAAACTGTCTTTTAGCTGTTCGTGTAGTGAGATTGGATTTGTCCTGCCAAATTTAGACGTGTTTTGTAACAAAAACTTTGCCATTTCCAAGCGCACCGTTACATAACTTATTCTTCTTACGAAGACCATCACAATTTCAGGTATGCATTTCCCATATGTAGACAATCAAAATAGTTAATTACAACATGTGTCCGGAAATGCTTCATTTCCGTGTTATGGCCTTTACTACACTGAAATTCACCGAAACGCTTTTTCTTCCGCAGATCATTGTCATTAGAGATGATGTTCAAAATGTTCACCTCCTGCTAAAAAACAGACCTCACAACGATGTCTCATTGACCTGCGAACACGATTCCAAACTTCAGGAGTATTGCGTATGTCCTCGCAATATGCCACGATTCGATTCCGAAAGGATTCCAAATCCGGCACCGGAGACGAATACACCAATGATTTTAAATGGCATCACAAGTAGAAATCGAAAGGATTCAGATCAGGTAAGCGTGAAGGCCAAGCAATTTGGCCATCTCTACCTATCCATCGATCAGGAAACCTTCGATCCGAGTACCGTCGAGCTGTACGACTGAAGTGTGCAGGAGAGCCATTATGCAGGAAGTGAGCGTGTTTATGTTATAGATGCAATGTACAGATGATTAAGAGGTCAATGCATACTCATCAACTTATCTTTGTTGTTACTATGAACATCATATTCAAATGAAAAAAAACTATTAACCGTTCAACGTTCTTTTGTAATATTCTCTCTTTTAAGAGAGTTTATTCAAATGCGTTTTCCTCTGGACTCTCTCACGCAACCTGATTCAATTTTTGTGTACCGCTTTTTGGCCGCTCTGAGATACAGACAGTTCGTGATAAACGGTTGTGTTTGCTCTGATAAGAATTGATTCAGTTGGTTGTATTCTTAAATGCCAAATTCGTACCGTTCTGTAAAGTTATCCAGAATATTTCCTTAATAGTGGCAATAAGGAAACTAACGAGTATCTTTTCCCATCTTTTCGTTATGTTTTCCTAGATCATCTCATCTCCATGGACTTCTTTCTCCTCTTCATTTCCTCCTCTTTATCATAACCTCCCTTAAAAACTTATCCCGGCAAAAACAACACAAATTTGAGGAAAAAATTACGGATTCTGTTACGTTCAGCCTTCACTATCGTAATACTTCGTCAGTGCTCAGTTCTCAGCATTTGAGAACACAGTACAGCTCACATTACTATTTATTCTCCTTGCATAAAATGATGTAATTAATAAAAAACTGTACTAAGTTATGTAATACCGAAACAGACACGGGCACGTTCTCTACCAATTCTGCGTAATCTTCGTACCCTTTCTGCGACAATGTTCCTCAGCCCATATCCCCCAGTCCCTGAGCCTTCACTTCCCAGGGAGTAAACCTACCCGGCTGTAGGCTCTACTTCCCTACATTCACCTCCATTCTTTCCTCCACGCAATCTCCAATATTTTTCCCGCATTCGCATATACCAAAGCGTTTCTCTATTACTTCCTACGCAGCTTAAACTCTTCATCCTTTTTCGCCTTGTTTTTATCCTAACCTTTTCTAAATCTTATTCTCCAGTTTACACCATCTCACTCCCAGGTCTATGCCATTCTCTTTATGCCTTGTTCTTGTCCTATCTTCTTTAAATCTTACTCTCCAGTTTTCTCCATACGACTCTTAGGTCCACGTCGCTTAGTTCAACCGCTCAACAAGCAAATACTCTCTCTGCAGCTCTACCCCAGCTCCATCGTGTACTAAATTATTTTACGTCCTGTTTTTCTCAGTCAGCTTCATGTCCGTTCAGTACATTATTTATTTATTTATTTTACGTCAAAAAACAGTTAAAAAACTGCGTATGACGGGCTATGGGGAAAAGTGAATTGTGTGCACATTTTCAAAATTCTGTGATCCCTACACTAAATCATATACTACTTAGGTTTTGAATTTTGAAAGGGAGAAAAAAACAAACAAAAAAACTCCCATGTAATAAAATCTATTTTCAAGGATAAATAAGCAATAAATTTTGAATTTTGAAAGGGAGAAAAAAACAAACAAAAAAAAACTCCCATGTAATAAAATCTATTTTCAAGGATAAATAAACAATAAATTTTGGCTCTTATTACTTCCTGCCGCGACATGGAAACGATAATTTGAATAATTGTATTTCCCACTGAATTCTAGAAGACGTGCAGAGAAAATGAAGTTACATTTATGTCCAGAAGCAAAACAAGGGGCCATCTCAGCATTTGCTCAATGGATCAGGGAAACTGGACGAAAAACCTGATCGAGATGGGGATTATCTTCTTCTACACCTTGCCTCACTTCACTATCACATCCATTCCGTCTTCGTATCTTTAAAACTACTCTGCCCGCCTCCGCTAAGTTTCTTCTGCCCTTCATACTCTTGATTTTACTCAATCTCTGTCACAACCACGGATAGGGATGTGGATAAGGCGGATAAGCCATATCCACATCTCTGTCCTTCCCTCCAACACCATGCTCGAATAATATGATTTGTTCTCGAATTGCACACATGCCACCTCTATGTTAAAACCCTATCTGCTCACCTCAAACAGTTCTTCCTTCGCTTGCCCATATGTTTCACATATCTCCAACCCCTCTTCACCTACACGTCCCCGTCTCCTCCTTAGCCTTCCCCTGCACGCTACCTTAACCTGCCTGAATCATTTAGCGGTCATTTCGTTGCCTTCATAAATATCCACCGGGTGCGGTAGCTCAGTGCACCAACTGATGTCATTGCAGCGCCTCTGACCGGGAGGTCTTAGGTTACACTACCCACGATGGCAGGATTTTCGATACTAGCTTTTCAGCTAGGTCGAATTCAGTCGCTGTCTGGAGGAGAATTCTAGCGGCCGGCTGCTCTGATCGGTAGTGTTCCGTGGTTTCTCCGATCAACACCAGGCGAATGCCGGAGCAGTACCCTAACAAACGGGCCACGGACCGTGCGTGATCTTTTCTTCCTCTTCCTGGTCCTATCGTCTCCCCTTACACACATGCTGCCTTCACCATTCCGCCAAAACTCTCACTACCCCGCCTCCGTCTCACACACGTCCTCTTCATATCTTTTCTTCTCCCCTCTGCCACCTTTTCACCTATAGTGACCTCACCCCTCTCCAACTACACGTCGGTTGAGATGGCTCAGAACATCAATTGATGTCAGTGCTATGCTCTGACAGGGAGGTCCTTGGGTTCCACTACCAACGGTATGAGGATTTTCGGCACTAGCAACATAACTACGACGAATTCAGCCGCTGTCTGGATAATTCTAGCGGCAGACTTACTCTAGAGGCCGTGATTTCTTTGATCAACACCAGGCAAATGCCGGAGAAGTACCCGAACAAACGAGCCACGGACCGCGCGCGATCTTCCCTTCCTCGTCCTTGTCCTATCCTCACCTTTTGCCTACACACACGTATACTAACAAGCACTACCACACATGCCGGGAGACCAGTCGGGTGCTTATACGCCAATTTATACTTAGTGGCTCTTCAAGGTCGCGAGCTGGACAGAGAAGGGGACACTGTCATCCAACTGGGAGCTCCAATTACAAAAGTTGTAACGAATGTCCCGATTGGATGTCGATGTCTTCTCTCCATCTAGCTCTTGATCTTGAAGCGCCTCTACGTTTAAAGCGGAGAATAGAACTTGTCTCCGGTGTGGCGGTGCCCCGCTGGTGGGAGATACGTACTTGGGGAAAATCCAGGTGGCCGAAGTGTAGGTCGGCATCGAATCTCGCTATCCAGCGTGGTAAGATCACCGCCGCCACCAGCGATTAAACATGTACTACACTTACTGGACTAATGACCTTAACAATTGTCGCGCTCGGAATTATCATATTATAATTATCAATCATATCCTCATATGCATGCCGTTTTTTTTATCACCCAACCTCCGTCACCTCTCCTCCTCAAATGTCCCCAACCCCTCGCCACCTTTTTCTCCAACTTGTACCACCAGCCCGTTTCCTTCCCGCCACGCCCCCTCCATCCCCCACCGCACTCGCATCCCCCGCTCCGCCCAGTTCGCGCGCGCTATCTCCGTCTGCAGCAGCTTGGCGTCGCCGCGCGTCGCGGCCGAGAGATGCAGCATGAATATATTCAACGCGGCCCGCCCGCCTTCAGGACGCGACTGCGGCGCCGCCGCGGGTCCCGCGGCGCGCGCTTAAAATGCGCCAATTATCTCGCGACGTCATCTCGCGCCCCGCCAACACAATTCTAAAGCACCGAAATTTGTCTGGGGGACGCGTTCGTATGAGATAATCATCCGAGTGCGGTCGCCGACGACCCGAGCAGCCGTCGGGCGCGGTGAAAAAGAAGTGAGAGACTCGCTGGAAATGGATTTCGGGAAACTGGAAAGTAGAGTCGAAATGGTAGAGTGAATGGGCCTGGACTGGAGATCACACATAAGTGTACACATACAATGGTCATCCAAGTCAACAGGCGTCCTTTCAAAACTGGTATTGGTTTTAATTACCGATAGAAAGTGTAGTTTTATAGTAAATATCTTTCCACTCTTCCATATCCCCAGTCATATCCTAAAGATTCTTTATTGAAAAATGAATTTATGTATTGTATACAATCATTATGGAATAACAGCGTATAACACCATTTTTGTTAACATACCTGTATTTGTACTACACTAGCAACACTTTTTAAAATGTTCATGACTTGGACTGTAACCTCTATGGATGTGAATTTTTTAATTATACCTTTATTAACATACCATTTAAAAGCATGTAACTTAAATACTATTTTTTGTGCAAAGAATAATAGTATTGAAACTTCATTATTTCTTCAAAGCCTAAGGGTCAGACCATTTTAAGTGGGCCAGCACTGGTCGCTCGACCATCTGAAAAAAAATCATATTTTGTACATCAATTTCCTTATGTTTTGGCTGTTGAAAGACATCCTTAATTTATTTTTATTGTATCTGGTTTACAAATGGCGGCTATAATTTATTTTACGCCGTGCGCCATTTTTTGCGTTCGTAGACATTTACTTTTTTCTAAATTACTCAGCTCTGGGTAGTTGTAGCATTCTAGAATAAAAGGCATTGGATTAAGTATCAAAGTATCTGGCATATAAATTATATATTGTTTATCTACCTTCTATGTTTTTATTTGAGAAATATTTGCATCCAAATCTATGGAACGAAAATGAAGTTCGATTTCCAGAGAGTAATTTTTCAAAGAAGGAACATAATCTCAGCCTTAATTTTTTCTGTGCTTTTACACATAACAGTATAGTTGCTGTTAGTAAAATATCATTGGTAAATAATAAACACCTTGAAAATTACACCCTCTTAAAAATTGGAATTTTGGATTTTTACCAATTTTTCAACTGTAATATCTCTGTTGGGGGACTAGATAAAATATGAAAATTGCACACATACTAGATCACTATACTACCAAACTTCATTAAAAATTTCAACTTTTAGATTTAACTCGAAGTATTGTTTTAAAAATTGTAAACTTTTGCAAAAAAAAAAGGCTTCATTTTCACATTGAGGATACATTATGACAAGTAGTAATCATAATATTTTAAAGCTATTTTAAAATAAAATCTATTTTGATTAAAAAGAATTAATTATACTTTATTATTAACATAAAAGTTGGCTAATATATTTTTAATATTACTTTACTTTTAAAAGACTTATATCTTGACATCTATGTTTATAATTGAAAATACGGTCATTTTCTTGATAAAAGATGAACCGGATAATACACAAATAGTTTATAATACATAACAAATAATTAAATTTATAGTTTTTTTTATTTTTTCGCATTTAAATGTGTCATATTGCTTATTATTTCTGAACTTTCTTCAGAGACGGTCGTGCGACAAATTTATTAAATTCTTTATCACTTAAAATGGACTGACCCTTTTACTGCATCTACGGCTCATGCATCTAAGGCTTCAAATCCAAACCATTTTCAAACGACACCGAATGTTTTCTTTTATATTTTTTCTGGAATTTGCACGGTTTTATTATTTTCTAAAATAGCTGCTAAATATATTATCTTTTCAAATATTTTTTTGAAACTAGTAAACAAAATCTATATTATCAAACATTTGATAGAATAAGTTTGAAGGAAAGAACACAAATTAAAATTGAAATAAAATATATTTTAATAATAATTATTTTCCGTAATAATTCCCAAACCCATTTGTCAATCAAAATCGATAAAATCGACCTATGGAAAAAAAATTGTGCTTTTATTACATTACTTGTGCGGTATATTAATGTTACACAATTATTTTTAAAAGTGAAAATCTTATTTTAAAAATATTTAAATTAAAAATTCTATTTGAAATAAAATATATTATATTGAGTTTTTATTTATCACTGAACTTTCTTTTTAATTAATTGAGGAATATAAAAAATTCCAGTTCTTAAGTAAGTTAAACCTTTGAATAAGGCTACTTCTGGTCTCTCTGGATTACTCAAATTGCTTCATGAGAGGCTCAACTCTTCCAACAATATATGTACGTCATGAATAAATTCCCGGTAAATGATCTCGTCCTCATTGGAAAAGACATCATCTCGTTTTCATGACCTATCTTGAGAAGCTTTCTCGTACTAACTACACTTCATATTCACTCAAGACTGTTCCTGACTGACCCAAGTACCGTTTCCTTTCAGAAACACAAACGACAATCTTTTCGCAATTACCGTTTGCTGACATTGCCGTCACATGAGTCATATCTCGAAGAACAGTTGTATCCTAGATATAAAGTCACTTGTGAGTGTGTGCGAATGTAAACTACTGCTGGTGATGTTGCCATATGCACAAGTTCATTACATTCAATAACAGTTTCTCTTACGCATATACATTTAACTACTGCATCCTATCGTTTGTAGTACTACGGCTCTTGCGGAATATTTCCATTCTGTTAAATGATTTTGTACTCGAACGAAGCGTTGTTCCAATGCGAATCACCGTGTTCAATACATTTCTCATTTCATAATTACACTTATTCAAAGTTTATTATACGCGTATTAAACCTTATTATACGTACACTGATTCAAAGTTTCCTTCAGTGTCCATGAAATATTCTTTACCGTGGTGTTGATAATGAAATGGTAATATAGTTCTTCGCGGAGTCAGTAGAGTTCGCTGATTCCGTAACTCTGCTGATTCCGCAAAACTTTACGTATTCTGACCTATGTCACCTTTATAAGTGTATTTTGCTCTTATGTTACAAGAAATTTAAATGATTTGTTGAACTCAATGTTTTTCAGAATTTTAAAGCTTCAACTAGAGCCAGATTGACAAGGGATTCTTCAATTTGGAAGAGATCGTGCGTATGATTTAGGCGCTAGTAGTGTTCACAGACGGACGGACAGACAGACGGACGTTTTGCTTCCAATTGGTTTTTCGGCATCAAGGATCAACAACAAAATAGGGATTCTGGCTACACCATGTGTTAGAGGATTTTTTCTCTTAATTTAGCAGCAATGCTCTTTTTCGCCACCAGTGCCCAGCAAGGAATTTTTTTCCGCCGAAAATCTGTCGTTTTTTCACGCAGAATTACATAATTTTCTCTATACTACGTGTATTACTCCGTATATATGTACGTACGTATACGAAAAAGTAAAAATGCAATAAAAAATTAACTTAATACTAGAACGACCGACGCCGTCATTTTCACGGCTACAACATATTCAAATAACGTTATCTTCATTAAATTGAACAGGAGGTCATAGCGGTTACTTGACTTTAAATGCATTTATGATGTAAAATGTATATGAAAATATCGAAAATATGACGACTAGCAACTCACAAGTGAGCAGCCAGAATTGTTTTAATTATTTTGATCTCAATTGCATTTATTCGAATTACTATATTGATATTATTAGCCAAGCGAATGTACATATTTCAGACAACGCTGCGCTGGCAACAGTGCCTTGTGGGTTTTTTGGTTGAATTGCACGTTTTGACATAATATCTGAGGTGTTAGTAACGCAGAAAATGCAATTTTACAATATTTCCTAGCTGTTTCTAATGACGCGAGAAAGTTTGTGCTGTTGTAGCACCACTTACTTTTGACAAATGACAATTTGAAATTTTGTCATTAAAACATGAATAAATGGAGTAAATTACACAAAATTCAATATACGAATAATCGCTTTATCCTAACAATTGATATTTAATGGACAATTTAATTTTTTATATATAAAAACAGAAATTGACTTTTTTTTTATTCATGTGCAGATATTATTACCAATCATAAAGTTTCTTAAGGATGTATTTTAGTTAAATACAGACACTTAACAATTTTATTGCAATTATTTAATAGTTATTTATGTATCAAGGGCGTTAAGTAGATGTTTTTGCCCCGAGGGCGACTTCCAGAGCCGAGGGCCTCTGGCCTCGGGTGACTTTCAACCCCTCGGGCCAGAGGCCCGAGGGGCAAAAACATCTAGTAACGCCCGTGGTGCATTCAAAACTTTATGATTTACTAGTTTGTTGCTGAATCAGACGAGAATTCGAAACATTTCATAATTTTTCTTAGGTCCAAAATGAAAAGATGAAGTGATTTGTCAATATGACGTCAATAAAAAAAACAAAGTGCGTATCTAATTACTATCGCATAATCGTTATTGGACTGATTTCTCCGTACAAAGTGAAAGAATATTGTGAAGGTCCTGCGGAAATTCTCGCAAAAGCTAACAAAACTACGGACAGCGGTTTCCAGTAAAATTTCGAAAAATATTTGAAAATGCTAATGATGCATTTGAGAGTTATATAACAGTGTGAATAAAAGTGTAAATTGCGTTGATGAACGCTATTTTAGGTCATTTGCTTCTATTGCCAAATGGAATTTAGAATATGTCATAACACCAAAAAATAACATTTTGAGGATGTTAGCCGATGTGCCTTATACATCTTATTACTTCGAGTAGTCCTGCTAGTCGAGAAGCACGTACTATGTCTCTAAAAATAGGCGATACGTAACAGTGACGTATTAGTGACTGGTGGCAGTTGTATATTCACGGGAACATTCCAAATTTGCAATTATCGTACCAATTAAACAAAATTAGGTTTATAAGGAGTTATTTTTTCTTATTTGAGCATTATGCCATTTATTTATTTATTTATATGATTGCATCGTAACTTTAATAAATCGAATTTAAAAAAAATGTTGTATGTGTTGTGTTGGTATTAGAGCGGGCCATCAAGAATTCAAAAAGCCCCGAGGCATAAAGAATCAGAAAGGCCCGCAAAGGTATTAACAATACCATTACGTGTTTTGTTTCAGATTCATATACACACAGCAATGAACATAAATAATATTAGGACTAAGATGCTAATGTCATCTGAATTTTGGGCACAAATCTTGAACGCCTTATTAAAATTACTTTCATTTGAACAAACCACGATGGATGGAGTATATTTACGCAATACCTCAAAATTCTGTTTCTGCAGTTCATTCCAGTCGTCATGAATGAGCCTGTCAACCCAGTTATGAAAATGCAAAAGCGCCCCCCCCCCCACACACACACACTCACATCGAAAGCCCGCTCAGGACAGGCGGTGCTGGCCTCCCGGTCCGGTTCTTCCCCGCCTCCTCCAGCGACCTCCTAACGCGTCTTAAACGCGCGATTATAAATGCATATGGTGTCTGAGGACGCGTCGCCGATGATTTACAGCTGCTCGAAGATCGAAGCTGCAGCGTTCAAGGTGCGGCAATTAGAGAAAGAATAGAAGCCGGGGACAAGATTTATCCTCGCAAACTTTTTCCCTCGTAGCTGTCGTAAAACTGCTTCAGGGTGGTCTTAATTTTGTCGTGGTTTTTAGTGTGACCTGTCACTCGTAATTCAAGCATTTATTGCTCCGCTAAAGGAACGCTATGCGGGAGCGTTTCCGGGGAGCGGTGGGGAGGGGTGGGTGGGGAGGGGAGGGGGCGAGGTCGAGGTGACGTCGGGGGTGGGATGAGGTCACGAGGGCAGTGCAGCCAACGGAACGCTGTGCACACGCACGGACGGAGAATAACGATGGAGAGGAAGGAGAGAAATGATTGACTTTTTGGTTGAAAATTACAACCGGGAGGTGAATGTTTTGTAGTCGCCACACACAGATGAAAAAATAGGCAAATTAGGAAAGTTATAATATTGTCGCTAATGTCTCAGAGTAAGTTAAAGGAAGAATTAATAAAAAATACAAAATTCTACGCATCCATCTATAAATTATTTCATTATTGGACAATTACCATGGTAAGGAAATTTCTTTAAAAAATTATTTTAAAAAAGTGACCATCCAAACACACTTAACACCAAGACAAGAATATTTTATTTATTTTTCATTGTCTGAACTCAGACCATATGAAGTAAAAGTATTTTGAAATCATGACATCGTCTTTTTACTCTTCATGTTGGTTTTTCTTATTGCAATTGTTTGTAATTTCCTATCAATTTTAAATTTGCGAGATGGCATACTGTTGTTTTTTTGTAGGTGAATCATGACTGCCAAGTCAACAATCTTTTTCTGCAATTCCATCTAAGAGACATTTTAAAGCATGTATTTGTTTACTATAATTTTGGGTAAAGTCACTTTCCATAGTTTCCACCATTTCACTTTTTCCAGTCATATATATATATATATATATATATATATATATATATATATATATATATATATATATATATAGAGAGAGAGAGAGAGAGAGAGAGAGAGAGAGAGAAAGAGAGAGGGAAAAGTTGACGAATTTCATTCCATCCACGAACATACTATTATAAATACACATCTGTCTATTCAGTTACTCGTAAATCTGTATCACCTTATCACAAAGAAACAATATTGAATATCAAAAATGTACCCATTCCCAAAACCTAACGCTTCAAATACTTCTTAACCCTTCCACCGATCTTTCTTGTGCTCGCAGGACCCTTACCGGGTTCTTGGTAAATGACCGCTACTTCCAATTGGCGCCACTGTCTTCGCTACGCTCGACCTCAAAAAAATATCCTCCTCCAAAGCTCTCTTGTTTCTTCTGTTGGCACAGGGGATGCATACGTAAACACCTCAATATAAGACGCCTTTGCCAGAATGTCGTCCCGTGCGTACTATCTGGTTTAACGTCTTTCCGAATGTATTTCCATCTGAGGAGAATTGATGATCACCAATCACTTAATTTTTAATGACACATACTTTAGGAATACTCAAAAGGATAGTATTGTATAATTGTGCTTCTGGTGTTGTTTTAGCAGATTTTGTGTGCTTATTTTAGCTTGTGTTGCCTATTTTGGATATTTTGTCTTTTGTTTTCGCCTTCTTCTGCCTTTTAAGTCATTATTTTGCCTTTTTTGTCATTATCTGACAGATTTCAATCAAGCTGGATAAAAGCTTTTGGGGGAGTCCAAAGCTTTCGGGACTTGTCTGCTGCGAAAAGCTGCTGCTGCTAGAACAAAACTACTACTACTACTGCTACAACTAATAATAATAGTAATAATAATGATAATAATAATAATAATATTAAAATTAATAATAATAATAATAATAATAATAATAATAATAATAATATCATATAAATACCTCCAAGCCTAGGCAACATGAAGGCACGGACGTATATTGTCTTTCTGAGGAAGCAGAGGCTGTGATTTTTTTCTTCATTGATTACGACAGGCTTTAACTGCACACGAAGAATCCCATCCTACTTTTAAATCCTTTTGGTGGGCATCTCTATGTGTATGCTACAATCTTCCCAGTGCTGGCGACTACACAAGTGCCTAGAACAAAAAATATAATTCCGTATTCACTGATGCTATTCCAAGATTCAAAAGGAAATGCACAATACCATTTAGAAGAGACAGTGTCGCGAATAAAACAAATTCGTAGCCATCATACCGAATGGTCGCAAGAAGATTATAAAGAAAATATCGTTTCCTTAAACGTTAAGAGCTAAAGTAAATTTGAGAGCAAGAATAAAAATGTGAAAAATGTTGATTATTTATTTCTTACAATAATTCCTTTTGAATGTGATTTTTCATTGTTTACACACCTTTCGATACCCCTACTTTAGCCAGAATAAATGCCTTCATTATGCCTATTTTAGACAAAATAAATGCTTGAACTTCCGGACTCTAGAAATAACGCTATCCCGGCAGCATACATACGGATAGTTTCCCCTTTCCCAGCTGCGGCTCCTGCAAGGGTCCGCCCGTCGTTTGAGGTGCAGGGCGGAGGGGGCATAGGGCAGGTTCTGAACCATTGCCGGCGAGGCGGAGGAGGGCAAGGAGGAGGGCATGGAGGAGGAGGAGGAGGAGGAGGAGGAGGAGGGCAAGGAGGAGGAGGGTAAGGAGGAGGAGGAGGAGGGCAAGGAGGAGGAGGGCAAGGAGGAGGAGGAGGAGGGCAAGGAGGAGGAGGGCAAGGAGAATGAGGGCCTAGGAGAAGGGGGCCTAGGAGGAGGAGGGCAAGGAGGAGAGCAAGGGGGAAGACGGCAAGGGGTGAGCGGGGCGGGCCGGGTGGGCCGAGCCGAGACGGGACGAGATGGGACGAGACGGGACGGGACGAGACGGACGAGACGGGGCGGGCTCGAGACGGGGCGGGCTCGAGACGGGGCGGGCTCGAGACGGGGCGGGCTCGAGACGGGGCGGGCTCGGGGCGGAGCGGGGCAGGGTGGGACGGAACGGAGCGGGGCGGGCTGGGGCACGGCAGGGCTAGGCGCAGACCTAGGGGGGTGGGGCGGGGCTGGGCGCGTCGCGGGCGGTGGCGGGAGAGTCCGCGATTTCAATCGGTGCCCAATGGGGCAGCACGCGCTCAATAGAAGGCCATAACGGTCCCCGGCCCCGGCGCCGCTGCCGCCCGGCTGCCATCCACTGCACTACATTCGCTCTCCGATGCCACCACTGACTCGGACACGAGATCCGAGGACAACAAGCCTCTCAAGACACAATCGGGATCATGGCACTTGAGGAGATCAGCTCTAAGGATGGGAGTAAGGAGAGGTTGAAGAAGAATATTTAATAATATATTTATAAGTTGGAGGCTTAGAGGCCCTTCAACTACTATGATCGTGAGGCCATGAGTAATTTACTGAGAAGTAGATGAAAGCGATAACGTTGGAGAAATGGTGTGGAATATGAGGCGGAAAAACGAGAGACGCAAGAGAATACTTACCGAGAGGTCGCTTTGTCCACTAGGAATTTCAGATGGATTGGCCGGGAATCGAAGCCGAACAGTCGTAGGGTAATGGGTAAGCGGGGACCAGGCGCAATAATTCAAACTCAGTTCTGGGAAGACTAGGTTCGCAAATGCGTTTGGGGCGGGCCGCCCGCAAAAGAGAAAAGAGGAGAGGACTTGAGACGGGAAATGGGAAGGGGAGGAATGGCCTGGGCGGTGCACCGAGCATTTTCCGGAGCACAATACCCTGAATTCAATAGGCCGGTCAGACGTAGCATTTAACTGGATTTTTTGTCGGAATAATTACCTCCCTACATGTTTAACTTAGGCATTCTCTGAATACGTACAGCAACAACACCCGTATTTAAACTTTCCGTCGATTGAAATCATGGCGCTATGAATATAAGAAGATGGCATGACGTCACAAACTTGAAGCCACCTCCGCCACATTGGTGAGTCCAGAAAGCTTGTAGTATAGATAAACTGCGTGTGAGAGTTCTGTGGCTTGTAGCTGTGCTCGTGTTCCGTTGTGTTGACATCGTTTTTAATATTTGAAAGTCTTGTTCAGAACAGCTAGCGTTTTGTAACAGTTCGTTATGATTGTGGCTGTTTGCCACACCGTACGGGAAAACCGGAAATTACATTCCACAAGTAAGTAGCTATTCCATGTATTTTGGTACGTTTAGTAACTTTGTAAGTTATTCCTCAATTTTCATGAATTTTTCTTAAAGATTTCCTGCAGATTCAAAGCGGAGAGCATTGTGGATTAGAGCTGTACGAAGAGACTATGGGCAGCCTAGCAATTACAGCAGGTTATGTCCGGCTCATTTCCAAGAAAACGGTTTTGATAGAACTTCTTTATCGTGTGAACGTTCCCGCGAATTCGCAGTTCCAGCTTTTCCACCACACCTAAGAGAAGTAATGGCGCATTTGTAGACCTGTATTAACAGAAGGTATTGGTTGACAGACGTGTTTTGGACCCACCAATATGGCGGAGTGGCTTCACTTGCTGAACAGGAAAGAGGTTGGTAACGGCATTTCCATCTATTCATAGCTCCATGATTGAAATGCTCGCTTTAAGTCACGGAAAATACACCACAGAGAATTCAAGTACAGTCTCGACCCACTGCCCCCCCCCCCCCCGCAGGCAGACAAACCGCTCGCATAGCGGTGAGCTGCACCTGCCCCGCAGATGGTATCGCCCGCGCGCGATATTCAATGAGGAGGAACAAATGGGCGCGGGGAGGGGGAGTTGGACTCGCAGGCGACGCGAAGCGAGCGTCGGGGTACAGGCGAACGCGCGTACATGCGCAGGTCGTGAGGTGCGGCTCAGAAGCGGGCGACTGCGGGGCGGGGACGGAGGCGAGGGCGGGGAGGAAGGCAAGGGCGGGGATGGAGGTGATTCTGGGGACGGAGGCGAGGGCGGGAAGGAAGGCAAGGGCGGGGATGGAGGTGATTCTGGGGACGGAGGCGAGGGCGGGAGGAAGCCGCGCGGCGGATGGAGGTGATTCTGTGACGGAGGCGAGGGTGGGGGAGGAAGGCAAGTGGCGGGGATGGGGAGGTGATCTCGGACGGAGGCGAGGGTGGGGAGGAAGGCAAGGGTGGATGGAGGTGGGGATGGAGGTGATTGGGGACTGGGGACGGAGGCGAGGGTGGGGAGGAAGGCAAGGGCGGGGATGGAGGTGATGGGGAGGAAGGCAAGGGCGGGGATGGAGGTGATTCTGGGGACGGAGGCGAGGGCGGGGAGGAGGCAAGGGCGGGGATGGAAGTGATTCTCGGGACGGAGGCGAGGGCGGGGAGGAGGGCGAGGGCGAAGGCGGAGAGGAAGGCGAGGGCGGGGGCGGGGAGGAAGGCGAGGGCGGGGAGGTGGGCGAGGGTGAAGGCGGAGAGGAAGGCGAGGGCGGGGACAGTGAATGAGACGAGGAACGGAGGTATGGACGGAGAGATAACAAATAATGAATTGTATTTAGATAAAATGCTTCTATTAAAGCAATTAAATACTTGGAGTTATTTTCTTTTAAAATTTTTTATGTATACACAGCAATATTTGTCACAGTATATCAGTAAAAATTTTAGTATCATATTTAACATTAAACACACACGTGTGTGTGTGTGTGTGTTTAATATTAAATATCATACTAAAATTTTATATATATGTAGTGCTAAAAATAATAAATGAAAAACATAAGCCATTACTAATCTGTCATTGTTTATGTTTTGCTCAAAATCGTCTCAACTAAAAGCATCTCTCCATTCTGAAGACTTTGAGACATTTCGTTACATCCATCAAAAATATTTTCCCCAAGTTGAACCACATCCCAGCACAAATATTGCTTATCTTATGAAATGAAGTCCCGTTCCAACCAACTCATGAATTTTATGATGTGATAACACGAGAGAAGTGAACCCAAAAACCTTCTCTATTTTTATACTATGTTTATAAACATTAAATTTTCAGGAGAATTTCGCTTATAGTATATACTCAGTCCTCTCAATCTTCACGCAATCCACATTTCCATTGACGCTGGAGCCTTCCCTCTCGGAAAGTGGAGCATTAGAGCATTACCCCTTCTCACAGATCCAAGCGGAGTCTTTGCTCAATAGAGGTGATGACTTGTTCTCTGACAGCTGGCACAAATAACACTAAAATATTATTTTAAAAGCCCAGGCGCGCGCTCTTTCAGTTCCTGATGTAGCTGCGCAGTCGGAATAGATCGTGTCATCGGGAGGGTAGAAATTCGACGAGGAAAGGCGGTAACAGTTAAGAGATGGCCGTCTGAAAGCGATGTAGGAAGAGCGAGAAAGAAGTACAAAATATAGCTGTTGTTTAAAGAAGAAAGAGCTGAGGGTTTTGTTGCTGAATTATTGATGCCATGATAAAGAAACAGGCCCATCGTACTGAAACCATACTAATCCAAGTCGTTTTCCTTCAAACAAACGTATTTGATTCCACTAATGTGGTGAACACGCCTGACGGGCATAACCGTTCAACAACACTAATTGAAATGGGTCAGGTCAATCACTAGGGTAAAACCTGAAGTTTTTTAAACAAAATCATAAATTAAGTGCAAATTAAAAAAAATAAATACGCTAATTTTATGCACAAAATGATCAACAATAAAAAAATATTTTAAAAAGTTAATTATTTTCTTTACTGTCAAATCTAGTTTCAATCCGGCAATATTGGTATTACTCGTCTTTCATCTACTAGCTACAATTATTTTTGTACTACAATTAACTACTAATTCTTCATGGATGTTTGTATTGATTCTTGTTCAAACGAACGTTACGTCGCTGTGTGTCAATACATATTTTAGCCAACTCCAGTAGTTTCATCATAACGCAACTTTTCATCAGAGCCTGACTATTCACCTCAAAACCAAAACATCGTAACTATTCACTCATCCTCAGAACCATCTTAGAAGATCTACTCTCTCTCCCACATTTGAAGATATACTTCTTTTTCAAGACAACCAATACCCAAGAAACGGCGTTTATGGTCATATGGCATCTTTGGACAACTGCCCATCTTTCGTTTGAATGAACGTATCTTGGCTTCGTGTATTAAAACATTTAACAGTCACATTACATTGCCTTGCATTGGCATGAAAAGGTCCGCATTTTAACAGTTAAATATCATTATCCTCCATTTCACCTTGAATATTCTTACCTTATAATGTACACATTTTATTAGCAAAGTAAATAATTTCCTTCGAATCAATAGCTCAAATGATAATCTTTCGTCGAACATTTTTGCCATACGTACTTTGCGGCTTATGCTGTCCAAGATAGTGCAGTAAACGCGGCCATATTTACACATCTTGTAGGGCAGCAAAAGGCCTACTTCTCACCTTAAAATTGTTACATGGTAAAGAAACCAAGTCGAAAACAAATCCCAAACCTTGTCTCGTAAAATCATCAGTTAATTATGATCTGTCCATAACACAGTCCAATATTCGTATCATTGTCATTTTTTTGATTCTCTATGAATCTGGTAATTCTATTAATTTGTTTAAAGGTTGAGTGTTGTTGCCTAAAGCCCCAGAAACTTTTTCATCTAAAGTTCCTTAAGCATATCTTTGCCATTACAACTCTCTCCTTTCGCTGCAAGTTCTCAATATTAGTTCTGCTGCATTTAATAACGTCAAAGAGTAGTTCAGATCAGGGACAGCTTAGGTAAGCCTTGATAATATTTTTTACCATTCAGTTGTGTCTTTAACACTCGTCCTATCGTTCGAAAAAAAAATCCTCAGATAGTTCTTCCTTCATTTTACTTCGGTTAGTGCACTTTTCTTGTCTCATTCGTATGAGTTACGTTGCTCATACGTGTGTCATACGTACGTGTTTTGTCTCCGCCATTTTTTGAATCAACTGTCGTCAGGTTCAAGGAAGTTCCTTTGGTCTTCCTTTTACAGCATTTAGCGTCCGGTAATGTACGCGCTTTAGTCTTTCAGAATCGTCCGTTGACCTTTCCCTGTGCTATTATTGTTATTATATTTTTGAAGTAGATGTAGACAGATGAAAACGCGGGGAAGATGAAGTATGGCAAGATATATGATTTATACAGTTCCAAAGCGTTCCACTGTTCGCAGCAAATGAAGTGTCATTCGACGCGTCGCAGTGTGTTGGTGAGGAACTGGCTATATTGTTCGTACAGTCTATTCCGGCTATAGTGAATTCGGATATAGTGAACCCTCGGCTATAGTGAATTCGGATACAGTGAACCCTCGATTATAGTGAACTTGATTTGCTTGTCATGTTTCACTTACATCACAAAGAACCATAAGAAAATTCGGTTATAGTGAACCTGAACCTCGGCTATAGTGAACCTACGATATAAGTCCAGGAAATTAGTTGGATCTCGTATGTTATTAGGTGAGTAGAAGGGCATTCAGAGAGTAGGACGGTGTTTCAACAGTGTAAGAGGCATTGAAAGGTGTCAAGATTGCATTACGATACTTAGAGACAGAGGACAATGCAGAATCATGAAGAGAGCACGAACTCTGGAGAAGGATCTAATGAAAAATCTAAGAAATAAACAATTGAAAATTATTTGATTTTTTTACGTACAAATAAAGATATTGAAATTTTCATTTCGTGCTGTTAATGAATTTTGCGGTATATTAATGAAATCAATCATTGTGGACAAATTCTTTTTATTTTTGTCATCATCGAATATAGTGAACCTCTGATACAGTGATCCAAACAGTCCCTAGAAGTTCACTATAACTGTAGTCGACTGTATCATTCTACTCCACAAACCTAGTCATTAAAAATTCTCAATTACATAAAAACGAAAATACTTCTAAAACTTTTCAAACCGGAGATGCCACACTAAGCAAGTATGTAAGACAGCTTATCAATCAGGGAACTACGTTGCAAAATGCATAAGATCTACACACCTTTCCTCTATGTTTGTAATTACATTTGTTGAGTTATGGGTTAACAACAAACATCAGAGAAATGCATTTTTAACCAGGGAGTAATGATTTGCAAGAAAAAACAAATCCACAGAAGCAAATGCTACAGAAACACTTACCTAGGGAAACACACCACCTGCAATTCCGAGGTACACCTCAATCATGAAAACAATATCTATTTGGACTCGGTAATTGCTTTGCAGCAATTTACTAAAAATATTGAAATATAATTAATTTTTCCCAGGCATTCGTTTTTAAAATCACATTTAGGTATGTAAGGAGGTTCACCTCAATCGTGAAAACAATTTGTTTGAACTTCGTAATTGCTTTGTAGCAGTTTACTAAAAATAACTGAAATATTTAATTAATTTTTAACTGAGGCTTTTATTTTTAAAACCACATAAATGTAATTATTTTTTATAAAAAAATCGTTTGAAGGATGGTCATTATTTTGGCAAGTTTGAAATTCCTTCGTTCTTCCACTCATTCTATTTAAAATGTGAAAAAATATGATGTATACATTTATGGACCTGTGCTACTGAGCACTTGAAGTTTTTGCATTTGGTTTTGGACTTTTCATTACAATATTCAACAAATCCTTCGAACTTCTCTGTACATTATACGCTAATGGAAGATTTCGTTTTTGTACGATTTACAAGACGTGATCGATAGAAAAAACTCTATGCACTACTGCTGGATACGAAATTAACCCCTTCCTCAAGGACTCATCAAAAAGACGTAAGACAAAAAATGAAGAATTTTGCATGAAAGCTATAAAAATTCAAATTTATCCGCAACTTGCAACACACGTAACCAACGTCCTACCTTGGAAACAGTGCGCTACAAGCTATTTTATTCGAAAGCCTCAGTGATATTTTTTCGGCCGTAATCTACACAATGGGGATATCTTGGGATCATTAACAGAATGGAGACCTCTTGGGACATCGTTGATAATTTTTGGAGATTTATTGAAAGAGAAAATTGATTATTTGAAGTTTTACGCAAATTAATTGCACAAATCTAAGTCTTTATATTAATAAATGCTCAGGATTAATAGAATATTTACCTACGCATGTTTTCGGGCTTTATGATGAAGGGCATTATTCCCAAGAGCTTCCATCAATTCCCTGTGTCATTCTCGGGCATTTCTCACATGAAGAACTACTATTCATCACAGAGGCTGCTGTAAACACACAGTACACAGTAGTACATTTCTATCACGTGGCAAATAAAATTCTTAATCGGATAATATTTGTTTTAGGGAAAAAAATAGTTGACATGACTTCTGCCCCAACTCTCGTATTATTCTGAGGACAAAACTATAAAGAAAATTAGTTATTGCTAACATTCTAAGTAACAGGTTGTGTCACTTTTTTCAGCTGAAATTACTCATCCTGTATTTGAGTTTCCAGCTTGCCTACAATAAAATAGCGAGTTGTTTAACCAGCTTAGCATCAACTGATGTCCTGCAGCGCCTCTGATCGGGAGGTCCCTAGGTTCGAGTCCTGACGGCGACAGGATTTTCGACACTTGCTTTTCAGATAGGTCGAATTCAGTCGCTGTCTGGAGGAGAATTCTAACAGCCAGCTGCTCTAATCGGTAGTTTTCCGTGGTTTCTCCGATCAAGACCAGGCGAATGCCGGAGCAGTACTCTATCAAACGGGCCACGGACCGCGCGCGATCTGTCCTTCCCATTCCTTGTCCTCTCCTCTCCCCTTACACACACACACTAACATGCACTATACTACCACATATCCCGGGAGACCGGTCGGGAGCTTAGAGATTGACTCGGCTGGGGATGTGCCCCGCTGGTGGGAGAGTCCTGGTTAGGGGGAAACACCACTAGCCGACGGTAGGTCGGCGCCGGATCTCGCCATCCAGCGGGGGAAGATCACCGCCCTCTCCTGAGAAAAAAAACTACACTAACGGGACTAATGACCAGAGCAGTTGACGTGCGCCGAAACACGAAAAAATCAATCAATCAATCAGTTTAACCTAGCTTAGCGTTATTACATATTTAATGTAATAATACAATTACAATAATACAATAATTTACAATTACATCTCTTATTGGTCATACAACTAAAAACGAAGTACATAATTTTGTCCTGGCGAGACAAATTAATGCTTACTCCATCAGGGGGCACATCAAAATCTCTATAGGGGGAGGGGTCCCCCTTTCACGTCGAAGTGCACCCTGCGAGAATGACACTTCGCAGCACTGGGCTCTAGCAACTCCCTCGTGCTCCGGCAGAGGCACGAGTTACAGACGTGTGGCCCGCAGGCGCGGGGCGGCTCCGTTAAAAGCCCGAGAGAGCTGCCGACGACAGCCGCCATTTGCGACGGAGCTTTGAGGGGCGGCGACGTCGGTGCTAGTTGACGCATCGACCTCACCCCCGCGCGCGAAAGGGAGGAGCTGTCGGGTCCCGTGGGCGGGGCGGTAAGAGCCAGCCCTGGAGACCTGCGCCGCATGGCATGGGTTTCAGGGGGGCGGGTCCAGATGTCACCAGACGGTGGCTCTCAAAATTATGTCGGAATAGTTCGCAACAAGGTGTGCCGGCCTGGATAGCCGATGTCGCTAAGGCCGGGGGGCCGTAGCTGCCTCGGCTCGAAGGGTCGCGGGTTTGAATCCCGCCTTGGGCATGGATGTTTGTGTGTGTTCGTGTTGTTCCTACAGTTTGTCCCTGCAGTTAAAACAACCACAGTAGTCGCTGTATGTCCAAGTTGTTAAAAAGCAACCTAAAAAAATGTGACGGAATAGTAGGCGTGTGCGGACAGAAGGTGACGAACTAGATTTCTGAACCCGTTTTTTACTTTTAACCCTTTATTCACATGTAATATATTTTAATACATATTTTAATATAACTGAATAACACATTCAATAAAATAACTTTATTGACCCTATTAATAATTGCAATTGATTTTATGTCAAACCTTCGACTCAGTTACCTGGAGAACTTCGTTTCCAAATATTATATTCTCAGATTAAAAAATGAGAAAACAAGATTTGAATATGTTTAATTGATTGATTGATTGTTAGTGGTGTCGGGTGCGTCAACTACTATGGTCATTAGTCCCGTAAGTGTAGTGCGTTCGATTTTTGCTTGGGAGGTAGCGATGGTCTTCCCCCGATGGATGGCCAGATCCGGCGCCGACCTACCGTCGGCTAACAGGGTTTTCCCCAACCAGGTATCTCCCACCAGCGGGGCAAGATCTAAGCCGAGACAAGTTCTAAGTCCCCAACCGGTCTCCCAGATGTGTGGTAGTGTAGTGCATGTGTGTGTATGTGTAAGGGGTGAGTATAGGACAAGGAAGAAGAGGAAAGATTACACGCGGTTCGTGACCCGTTTGTTAGGGTACTGCTCCGGCATTCGCCTCGTGTTGATCGGAGAAACCACGGAAAACTACCGATCAGAGCAGCCGGCCGCTAGAATTCTCCTCCAGACAGCGACTGAATTTGACCTAGTTGACAAGTTAGTGTCGAAAATCATCCCGCCGTCGGGACTCGAACCCAGGACATCCCGGTCAGAGGATGGACCTAGGAAACCTAGGACATCAGTTAATGCATTGAGTCCCTGCTCTCGGTTGAACATGTTTAAGAAAATAAAATATTTTATTATATAAGGCTATAGGCTCATTCCAGAATTTTCAGAATGGCATTTCTCACTATCAAGTCAATTATAATTTTAATATTTAGAATATTTTTTAATTCGCTTAAGTTATAAAGGGGATTAGCAAAAATTTGTTGTAAAAAATATTCTTCTCATACATTACATTGAATAATCCTTGATCTTGTTTGCAGATATCACATCTACAAAGAAATCAACTGTCAAGCTTTTTATATTTTTCTATTCGTAGCAGAAATCATGTATTTCATGCACGAAAAGAAAATTAAATTCATCGCAATGAGTAAACCATTTAAATATTTGGCAGTTTATGTCAGCGAGCGTTTCGAAATATTTGCTTCTAAAATGTATAAATCCATCATACCCTGCAAACAAAATAGAAATCTTGACGATGTATACCACGCACCAGTTTTGAGAAGTAAGCATGTAAGAAATGCAGCAATATACTTGTTTACATTAAGCTAATGCATGTCTATTCGTTCCAAGAATAGAGTTCTGTCGATTCATTCATTTCCTCTTGACAGTGTTCTTTCACAAGTGATGATGAAATAACGATCGAGTTCTATGCTGAATAGTACTAAAACTATCTCGTAAGTCACTTGCTCTTGGTGTTACAAAACAGGAAATAAATCTCTATCATACGCAAGTTATTCTCTTAATTACTCAGCTCAAATTAATCTGGTTCCATAAAAAATTAATCCTCATTTAATTTCATTTTTAACTCAATTTTTTGCAATAAATTTTAATATGGATAACTACATCACGGTTCAGTGGTTATCTGCAGCAAAAGATCAAAGAGCAAGGCGCGAGGAATAACAGCCCGGTTGTATTTCAAAACCTACAGACGTACACAAATTATATTTTTAAAGAACAACATTTATGACGATAGCAATTACGTAAAATTAATTTTAACGTTTCTAAAATGGTTGTAAAATTGACGAAGTGAGAAAGAACCTTTTGCATTACATAACAGAAGTTTGACACAAAATTCCTTTAGGTCTGTGGACATACAGGTAAAAGGTGTAAAGGAAAACTTTATTTGAGACGTTTCATTAAACGTTCCTTCTGGGGAAAGTTTCAGTGCATTTCACTTTTGAATCATGCGCCAGGTTGAGCAATATTAGTGTTTAGAAGTATTAAATTTAGCTACCTGATTTGAATAATTTTGAAAGAATCTGGCTGAGCTGTAATAATTTTTTCATGAATTTGAAGTATATGTATAGCTTCAGAATACAAAGTGTAATTTGGTATTTTCAGATAAAGTTTCCGTGAAATTTAAAAAATGGGAAAGGGTGTAGCCGAATAAGACGGCGAAAAGTGCCCCCGACACAAATAGATAATCGCGATCCTCACATAAAAGAGAATACAAAATTACGTAGATTCACAAAAAATCAGCCATCTAGGGCAATTTGTTGCAGAGATACAACGAGAAACGTGTTTTGCATGCTTTATTTTTTCTCGGCATCTATTGCGTGTATCCGGCTGAAAAAAAATTGCAGACAGGAAAACGTAGTTTAATTTGAAGGTATTTTTGACAACGAATTTTGACGCTAAATTAATATGGAAAAAAATTAATAAAATTTTCAAATTCATTTTTGGCATGATAACGATGGAGTACTGTCTCAATTTCTTTTATTGAGTTTTATAATATTCTATAACATATATTTTTTTCAGATTTTTAAACAATGAAGTCGGTAATGAAAAAATTAAAACCAATTTTTTTAGTTTAAACATATGAAATTCGCGCTAAAATATGATTGGAAAAACTTGTTTCACCAATGTTTAAATAGTTTATATTAAAATTATTAAAAGATATTGCTTACCAGGATGATTTCGAACTTTTTGCTTAAAAAGGTTTGTTTTATGTGGAAAGTATGTAAATTATCAAACCTCTTTTGTTTTTAGATTTATCTATTGTTTCTCATATAAATCAAATTACTCCTTTTAGGCATAATTATCATCTATGTTTATAATGTAAATCAAATTACTTAGTTGTACATTTATTAATCATTAACAATTAGACAATCATAGACAAATAATCAATGTCACATTCTTCAATAACTGTGATCACGCATTTGTTTATAAACAGTCTATTCAAAATTTCTGTTTTCTCAACATTCAATTTAAAAATACCTGTTGAACAATTTTCGCCAAGTAACTAGCGTGTGCCAAATGTGTTTAAATGAACGCAGGTATGTAGGAGCAGCATCCAAAAGTGTCACTTCCGTTCGCACATTGCCAATATCGTTTCCATCCCGTTATTCCCATGGTGGAAAGAGATGGGTGGGCTCCTACGATGCACCGATTTTCGCTCGTTCTGCACAGCACCAGTTTCCGTCACAAACCATGAGACCACTTCGTTTGAAAAAAAAGACCAGACGTCGTCCGCCATGTTTCATGGAGTGCAAGAAGTGTTGAGAATCATTTTTTAAGTGGCATAAATGGACAATTTTCAACAGTGACCGACCAAAAATAACACGATGAAAGGGTAATTGCAATAAAAGATGTAATATTTAAAAAAAGTGCTTATCTGTTTCTGTTTCTATGACATGAAACTGTGAAAATTTTGGCATTTAAAATGCATGCTAATATTATGACACACACTGGTGCCTGAAACTCATTGGCTGAAGTTGGATACGCCAGAGACCACCCATTTCTTTCCACTAAGGATATTCCGATTGAGTTTGATACATAATCGATGTAATACCTATAATATTTCAAGTTCATAAGTCGTTATTAAATCTGTTTTTTAATATAGGTTATTATATTTCAATCTACATTAAATACTTGTTTTTTCACTAAAAGTACGATTTTTTCAAAAGGTTCTTTCTTGGCCGCAAAAGAAAACGTTTTGACGTTTTACGATTGTTGAATTAGTATCAAATAGCGGCCTGCAGCAGCAAAAATACTGCTGGTCAAAATATCACAAAATGATTTTACAAAGCATAGTTCGCACAGTGCCCAAAAACAACAAATAAAATACTCTCAAATAACGCTGCAATGAAACAAATATTTTAACAAAAACAGTCTTTGAACGGTTTGCATGAATATAGTACAGTATATTTACACTCTACAAAACTTCTTTACTTATCAAAAACATCAAAAAAGTTCCATAATGCAACAATGCAACATTTTTTTCCTTTCTCAAAATTCAAGTAGTATATGGCTTCGTGTAGGGATCACAGAATTTTGAAAATGTGCACAATATTCACTTCCCCCTATCACACGTCATACACAGTTTTTAACTGTTTTTGACGTAAATAAATAAATTTAAAAAATAAAGTGAATGGCAAATATTTAATATAGAGCGATTTTCCTAAGGATGAGCCAAAGTGACAGCTAGTGCTGGCAACATAACTGAAGGTTCTGTGGTCGTTGTGCCTTTGAACTCATTAGACTCCCTTCCCGCATTCGTTCGTTTGCAGTTGGCTCACTTGTAAATGGCTTCGACACTTCCTTTTGTCGTATCCTTGTCCGACAAAAATACAGTGCGCTGCGAGAAATAATTGATATTAGGAAGTATAGTGTTATGTGCTCTTCTGCAAAAATTCTTTTTTCGTTATATATTACATTGAATTTACTTTTTGTGTGATAAATATTATGTTTATTTTAAAACCGAGACTTGAAAGCGAGATGCGTACTGGTGCACGTGTTTACGGCTTAAAATTATTTTTCTTTCTATTTACATTCGTGGCAGTTTTCTTTTACTGATTACGAGAGCATGTTAAGAGATTTTCTACATACATAATTAAATTTAAATATTTCCCGGACTCACGTACGTGCATATACCTCAGCGAAACAGATTTCTGCGTAGGGATGTTTTCACAGGAGCCATTACCAAACACTTTACGAAGAGACGTGGCTGAACAGCTGTCGCGGCGGAGGGATACTTCTCTGAATTACATGTGATGTTCACTTGTTTTCGCGAACTGTCACTTTGGCTCATCCTTAGGAAAATCGTTCTATAGCGGACGGCTTCTTCATCAGAGCCTTCCTGTTGCATGACGTCAGCCGTGTCGTACGCTGTGACCCACTAAGTGTGAGAATTTCGTTGATACGCGCGAGTATAATGGGCGAGTACCAACAAAAATTTTTGCATTTTTCGTGCGATCCGGCACCGACCTATAAGGCGTTTTGAGAGGTCTCCTCCTCCACAACCTCTCCTCAGCGAGCACCTCCGCCGCTCACTCAAGTTCTAAGCTCCTCATTGCATAGATACGTGGTAGTGCAGTGCATGAATGGTCAGTGTATGTGCGTGCGTGTGTGTGTGTGTGTGTGTGTGTGTGTGTGTGTGTGTGTGTGTAAGGGGGAAGGACACAAGAAGCGGAAGGAAAAATCGAGGGCGGTCCATGGCCCGTTTGTTAAGGTACTGCTCCAGCATTCATCTGATCTTGGTGTGAGAAACCCGAGAAAACTACCGACCAGAGCAGCCGGTCGCTACAGTCCTCATCCCGACAGCGGCTAAATAGACCGAGCTATCTAGTGTCCAAAATCAGCTGCTGTCGGGACTCGAACCCAAGGACCTCCCGCTCAGAGTCGCAGCAGAGAGAACGGCACCCGCTCGTGTTTCTCTATCTTACGGGCAGATCAGTGGGCGAAACCATGCGATGGCGAGGTGAACGCCGGCTCGTCCGCGCGATGATCCTCCCGGAGGCGAATGAGCCAAAAGTCGAAGAGGCGCCGCCGCCATAAATCAGCGCGAGGGTCTCCTCCAACACTGAGCAGGCCCCGCACTTGGGCCGCCCAGATGTCGCGCCGGCCGCGGAGCGCAATTAACACTGCACTCAGGAGGCCAGCCCCCCCCCCCCGGGTGAGGCACTTATCACCAGCCGCCGCCACTCGACGCTACCGGCGCGGCGGCGCCAGGGCAACGAGGGGGGTGGGAGCTTGTGCGAGGACGGCGCGGTCGGTGGTGGGGTGGGGGAGCGGCGGGGCGAGGGCCGGGGGAGGGGTAGAGACGGTGGAAGCGGTGGCAGTGGTGGCAGAGCACTGGACGGGTGGCGAGAATGGCGAGGGCACGAGCGAGGAGCGACGGAGGGGCAGTGCGGCCGTAGGGCACGGTTGCGTGGGAGGAGGGGCGGGGTGGTGGGAGTGGCGGAAGTGTGGGAACGACGGAAGCGGTGGTGGCAGAGCACTGGAGGAGTGGCGAGAACGGCGAGGGCACAAGCGAGGAGCGGCGGGGGTGGGGGGGCCGTAGGGCGAGGTTGCGTGGGGATGGTGGGAGTGGCGGAAGAGTGGGGACAACGGAAGTGGTGGCGGTGGTGGCAGTAATGCACTGGAGGGGCGGCGAGAACGGCGAGGGCAAGAACAACGATGGGGGTGGGAGCTTGTGCGAGGACGGCGCGGGCGGTGGTGTGGTGGGGGAGCGGCGGGGGCGACGGCCGGGGGAAGGGTAGAGACGGCGGAAGCGGTGGCATTGGTGGCAGTGCACTGGAGGGGCGGCGAGAACACGAGGGCACGGCGAGGGCACGAGCGAGGAGCGCCAGGGGAGCAGTGGGGCCGTAGGGCACGGTTGAGTGAGAGGGGCGGGGGGAGTGGCGGAGGGGATGGCGGAAGCGGTGGCGGTGGTGGCAGTGCACTGGAGGGGTGGCGAGAACGGCGAGGGCAATGGTTCAAGTGAGGAGCGGCGGGAGGGACAGTGGGACTGTAGGGCACAGTTGCGTGGGAGGAGGGGCGGAGCGGCGGGTGTGTTGGGAGTGACGGAGGGGTGGGGATGGCGGAAGCAGTAGTGCACTGGAGGGGTGGCGAGAATGGCGAGGGCACGAGCGAGGAAAGGGGAGGGCCAGTAGGGCCGTAGGGTATGGTTGCGTGGGAGGAGGGGACGGGGCGGGGAGTGGTGAAGGATGGCGGAAGCTGTGGCGGTGGTGACAGTAGTGCACTGGAGGGGCGGCGAGAACGGCGAGGGCACGAGCGAGGTGGGGCAGTGGGGCCGTAAGGCACGGTTGCGTGGGAGGGGGCGGGGCGGCGGAGGGGCGAGGTGGTGGGAGTGGCGGAGGGGGATGGCGGAATCGGTGGTGGTGGTGGCAGTACTGCACTGGAGGGGCGGCGAGAACGACGAGGGCAAGAGCACGAGCGACGAGGGTGGGGCGGGGTCAGTGGGACCGTAGGGCGCGTTTGCGTAGGCGGAGGTGGCGGGGTGGGGGAGGGGCGGGGCGGGGGCAGTGGGGCCATAGGGCGTGGTTGCGTAGGCGGACGTGACGGGGCGGGGCGGGGTGGGGCGGGGCGGGGTGGGGTGGGGTGGGACGGGGCGGGGCGGGGGCAGTGGGGCCGCGGTTGCGGAGGTGGCGGGGCGAGGCGGGAGCAGTGGGGCCGTAGGGCGCGGTTGCATAGGCGGAGGCGGAGGTGGTGGGGCGGGGCGGAGCGGAGCGGGGCGGGGGAGTGGCACGGCGGGGCGGGGGCGGGGCCTGGGGGGCCGGGGGCTGGGGCGGCGTCTGGGTTTGCAGCTCGAGAGACGGCGGTGTCGAGTGCTGTTAAGAAGTGGCAGCGACGGCATTCTGTCTCCCAGCACACGCCCAGGAGTTTGTCATTTGCCTTGTCATCTCATCATTTCCAACGTGCTGCCTTTCTTTCTGTTTTTGTTTATATTATTATCAGTTTTTACTGACTGCTACTTTACATTGATTTATGTCGTAGCCTGTACGGTGAGCTAAGAAACAATCTTAAACCTCAGCAAGGTAATAATCTTCCGTTAGCGATGTAACATAAAAATCTACAAGTCTCGCACTCCTTTTTACACTGCATTACCAGACGAAAAAACAAATGAAAAATGTGTTAAATAATAAAATTTAAAAATATTTTCTGGTGTTTTCGGACACATATTACATTAATGATATTTTTATGATAAATGATAGTTATTGGGTTTGAAACAACCCTCCATTAAAAATCCAGGTAATCTCAATTATTCTTGAATTCTCTTTCCTACAGGTATAACACAGATTGCAACGTATTCGTACTATTAAGTCTATTGCTGCTATCGCGTTTTTCATCCAATTTCCCTTGATTCCTGGAGAAACAGGTGAAATCAACCCTTGAATGGTTCTGAACAATATGATTGTTGCCCCCTCTGGAAAACAACTACAAAGGAAATTCGGTGGGAAGTGTTCCGGTGGGAGTTTTGACAGCTGCTTCCCATTCGAGAGAGCTGGTTCTCTAAGAGTGGGCCTTGTGTTGAGTTCTTTATCAGTATTCATTTGTGCCGAAACTCCAAATACAATCTCCACGGAATATGTATTCTACAGTAATTGTGACAATTTCACTCCATGTAACTCAATGTGACTACGTTTCAAAACACAAGACATCGAATACGCTTTTTCATTAAAAGACAGGATAAATCTTCCGTATTCAAAATCATAGGAATCTAAAGCCAGTGGAGTTGATGTTCCTGGGCCCTTCTAGGCCCCTTTTCTATTCCATAAGCTTTCTTTACTCCACACAAGGAAAAAATTAAAGAAAATTTGGGAGCGTTTTTGAAAAAATAATTGTTTAAAACATGCCTGTATTTCACTCCCATTTACGCGAAAACTACTTAATGTGTGCCACCGAGCACTAGCTCAAAGCGAACTTTAATAAATCTATCTAACTACTCATAATTTTGAAAAATTATACATTACCTTATTTTAAAAAATACTTTTCAGAACATATTTTATTTTACAAAAAAACCATATTGTATTTTTGCAACGTTAATTGTTTACAATTTTCAAAAACTGGGTCTTTGCCAAAAATGAAAACAGCAACATTTTTTGCCGTCCTTTCCTACATACAAGGAAAAAATTGAAGACAAAATTTGGAGCAGTGTTTTGAAAAACCTATTTTTTCAAAAATTGCCTATATTTCAAGTAAAATTACGCGATAAATACTCATATCTGCGAAAAATAGTAAAGATCTCATTTCAAGATCTGTCCTTGAACAACATTTTATTTCATTAGATTAAAAAAACTATCTTAAATATTGTAGTTGAAGGAGGATGGCGAAAAATGCGATTTGCAATTTTTTAAGCTTTCTCTGCACTATCACAGAACAAGATTAATAAAAAAATTGGAGGCAGTTTTTTGGAGAAAATGTTGAAAATGATGTTGAGACTTCATATTAAGTACCCCCAAAATCAAAATATCCTATTCAAACTGAGAGGGCCTCAAGTTCATTTAGATTAATAGAGGAATATCAATTTGGAAAAAAATGAACGATTTAGGCGCTAGCGTTGACCTCAGACGGATAGACGGACATTTTGCCGTCAATCGAACCATCTTCCGGAATCAAGAACTACCAAAAACGTGTATTCTGACCACCCAATTTGTTAGAGAAAGTATTTAGTACATTTAGGAACAATATTTATCCAATTCGTTACTAGGGCCCGACAATTCGCAAAACCAAACTTGACCTTCATCACTTCCTTAACGTATGTCTCAGATACAACCTTCAAAGAGAGGTTTTTCATCCAAAAATGTCAATCGACATTCATCAAATCTAAAAGTTAATATCGTCAACTTTTCTAAATCCATCGATTTATTACTGCCATTTAACCCCTCTAAATTGACCATTCTCAAAATATTGACTTTGGATAAAGTAAGTTGTTAAGTCAATTGTAACATTTTTGGAAATTTTCATAGGCTTATCCTGGGTTTACGGTGCATCTTAGTCTAAGCTTCCTCGATTACTGCGCCTTGACGTGATCCGATTCTCTTCCAATCGATGCGCACGAATGTTATCGTTCACCAGTCAGGAATCGTTTATATTATTTTGAGAAACATTCTACTCGTAAAAGAAATTCTTTTAAAAGTGAGTGTTCCCCTTAAAATAAATTATACCCCTTAAAATAAACTTATTCGTGTATATGTGGAGAACATAAAGAACATATACACCCCAAACGATTTTTAAATATTATTCGCATAAAATGCATTGGTAATAATGCGTTGGACAGACTCAAGGATTTTTAATGTTAATGCGAGGGCCGAAGCCGGAGCCTCGTCCTCAACTTAGACACGCGTAGCGAAGCGTCAGAATTCGGCGCGAGTGAACGAAACGGATCACAAACTGCATTTCTATAAAAAGAAATTTTGGTTGATCCCGAGTTTATGGTGCACCCCGGCCTTCGCTGTTACAGCCTTCTAAATGCTAGTGTGTAACGTTCAATTCTGATTCTTGTGTCATGAACGAGTCAATGAATAATCATTTACACGGAATGTTTAAACACTAGTTTGAGAAAATTTCTTTTGTATCTTTGAAGATCCTTTTTGTATCCTTGAGTCTGTCCAGCGCATAATTACCAACGCATTTTATGCGAATAATCTTTAAAAAATTATCACACGAATAAATTTATTTTAAATTAGAGAATATATTTTAAAGGGAGCGCTCACTATTAAGAGAATTTCTTTTAAAATGTTTCTCAAAATAATATAAACGATTCCTTTCTGGTGAACGATAACATTCCTGCGCACCGATTGGAAGCGAATCGGATCACGTCAAGGCACAGCAATCGAGGAAGCCTAGGCTAAGGTGCACCGTAAACCCGGGATTCGTTTCGATTTAAACCCGGGTATCGTTCACGGCAGAAGAATCAGAAGTGGACGATACATACAATAGTATTAAGAAGGCCGTGACAGCGAAGGCCGAGATGCACCGTGAACCCGGGATTAACCATTTCATAATTTCTGTAATCAAACAATAATGATGTACAACTGTCATAGTTGTCACAGTCCCTCTGACCCCCACTTACGCACCTACATGTTGAAAAGATAATTAAAATGAATATATTCAATTACTTATCTCACCTGGGAATCTCTAGCAGTTAAGTTCGCATCAAACTGCGCAGGTTATTTTTACTTTCTCGTCTACCCTACAACACGTATATACGAAAAAATATTCGTAGTGTAGATCGAAAGTTTCTCATCAGTTCTACAATTTTTATGAAATTTCAATGAAATAGCCAATAAAATGCATCTGACGTTTCATCGAACCTGAATTTTTTTTATTGGATTGTGACACTTGCCATTGTGCTATTTGATGCAACTAGAGCTCAAAAAATACGGAAGCATTGCTCAATGGCATTATGTAAAATCTTGTACAGGCAAATTAAGCATCATACTAAAGCTGTATAACTGAGATATAAATGCAGTTTCTGCAAAGTAGACGTAAAATAGAAATCTAAAGTGTACTCTCTCATGGACAATATACGACACCATAATACAAGTCACTTAGCTGAGCAGTTTAGAGAAACCTATACCAGCAGTTTAAAGGGTTCGAAGAAAGTCAGGTTATCAGAATGGAAATATATTAATTGAATACTAATATAATCCTATAGTTACATAAATATACCAAAATATACTGTTTTGAAAAAACTTACCTGTCAGTGAAGGGCAGGTTGCCCTACGAAGACTTCGCCGTTGGTATGTTAAGAGTAAAACTGAGAAGGGCATTGTCTTGCACACCCTGAGTTGTAGGTAGTCAACAAAATATGCTTCTATGCATTACAAATTGAGTCACTGTTTCTATTTCACTCAAGTTCAGTGACCCTGACCACAACATAATCTCCCTCAATCTCTTGCATCGTTCTGGATGTTAACAGTATTCAAAGTTCCCTGTAATTGAGCTTAATAAAACTGTACCGCTATTGCATTTCCCGACACTAACACACGAAAGCAGTTACTACAACGTTGAGTCGCTCACGTCGTTTATGCTCCGCTCACAGCGCTGTCTCAAACCGAAGTAACCGTAAATTCAGCGTGCGCAAAGCGTCGGTGCTTTTGATAACGCGATACTACGATTCTAGCCGCTAGGGGCGCCGAATTTACCTACATCTATGTGATTATTCTTTGCATATTTTGAACAATGTTGTCAGGCGTACGATAATTATCGTACATGTACGATTATTCATTACGATGTACGATTATCGTACAGATAAAAGTACGATAATGTGACCAATTGAAGCCGCTGAAGGGGGATATATTCTTGAAACTATCGCTCTCGTGCGGTATGCGATTATCGCATTTTTGAACGTGGTTTCCACATTAACAATAGACCCTTAGAAAACGGCACTTAAGAAGGATTCACAATGAGAGCCTATGCGAGTACGCCTCTGTAGAATTCAAATGGTAACAATATGCCTACGCTTTCATTGTGAATCCGCCGTTACGCCCCCCCCCCTCCGCTGCGACATGCTGCTGAGATTTTGTTTGAACTAAATCAATGCTTAGTCTAATGACAGCGAATAATATATATCCTGAAAACAAAACTGAAATACTAGAAGAACTGAGTGATGAAGGTTTTTTTAAAATTAAAGTTGTGTTAATGTTTGTTACGTTGCCATTTTTATATTTTAAGAGATGCCATTATTATATAAGTGTCGTGGGAGTCGATTCTAAGTTACTAAAAAAACTTCTGTTCAACTGAAACGTCATTATATATTTACTACTAAGATTCCGGCGAATTTATTAGTGGAATTTTCAATCAAGTAGAAGTTGTGCGGTATAATCAGTTCGACTTTGTATATGATCGAGTAAATAAAAGAAATTTATTATTTTGATTTGTTATATATTATATGTATGCATACATATTAATAAAAGTTAAGGTTATAAGAATCTCTATATTATATTAGTTGTATCCCCGCTGCATTCATTCTCAATTAGAAATACGTCGTTAAAGAAAATAATTTAAGTAATATATTTGAAGAAAATTCATTAAAAAGTACGATAATTTTTACACTATTTTTATTAATGTACGATAAAATGTACGATAATTTGATGTTACCGCCGATATTGTTCGATAATAATAGGTGGCGCAGTACGATATTCGCTTTTCAACTATCTGGCAACACTGATTTTGGATGACAACCTCCAGAGATGAATACTTGACATCTAGCACATGTTTCATTTAATATTAAAGGTTCGACAACGCTAAAGATTAGTGGGTAGAGTCGATATAAAAGATGCATTTTTTTAATGAAGTAAAACAAGGCGAATTTAATTTTAATATTACATTATATTCTACACAACATTTATTTTCGAAATTATGCCTAATTTTTTTTCTTCCATTAGACGCCATTGGTTTTGTCAAAGTTCGTGACGTGACGGGACGGGACGGGACGGGACGGGACGGGACGGGACGGGACGTGACGGAACGGGACGGGACTGGACGGGGCGGGGTGGGACGGAACGGGGCGGGACGAGGCTGTGCGGCGTGGGACGGCGCGGGGCGAGGCGGGGCGGGGCGGGGCGGAGCAGGGCGGGGCGGACGGGACGGGCAGCGGCACAGAGCGGGGAGGGGCGGAGGCAGAGCGGGCGGCGGGCAGGGCGCGGGCCGGGGCGGGAGGGAGGGGGGCGGGACGGGGCGGGGAGGGGCGGGGCGGGGCAGGGCTGAGCGGGCCGGGGCGTGACGGGGCGGGGAGGGGCGGGGCGGGACGGGGCGGGCCGGGGCGTGGAGGGGCGGGGCGGGGAGGGGCGGGGTAAAAGCACGAGAGGTCTGTCTAAGAGCGCGCGCGGTCTCTTTCCGCGAGAGGCGTGGAGAGGAGAGGAGCGCTTTTCTGAAAGCGCCGCGTGCCGCCGAGGCCGCGTGTTTTAACCCGCCGTCGACAGATGAGTGTATTGGCGGCCTCGCCTCGAATCGCCGCGTCGCAGCTGGCAGCGGCTGCGGCATTTGCGGCGCCCGCCGGGGAAAGGGTGGCGAAGAGAAACGATTAGTGGCGAGGAGAGTGGTTGTAGAAGTGATCAGTGGCGCAGCTCGGTCAATTCCCCCTCCTTTCTATAAGCCCGTGCACCATTTTACGGTTTTGTATATTTCTTAGCGCTAGGTTGTTGTAGCTTTTTCAACTAAAATATATTGGATTCAGTAACCTCTGGCCTACAAATCAAAGTGACTTATCTACATACATGCATTAGACTTGTTCAATCAGTATTTTAAAAAAATCTTCCTGTGGTATTACAACTGTCGACGTTTTAGTTCAGTCTTGCATCATCTTGCGTACAAGATGTGTTGCCGGCAGACCTCTTCAAATATACGAACGAATGCGCGTTAGTCTGAACATCTTCCCGGCATACAAACATAACTATGAGTTTCGCATACCAGAGTTTCCAAAATATTCTGATAATTAAGTTTAAGTTTGACAACACCAATCATTTACTTTGTGTTTTGGTAATATGCTCGAAAACAGACAACAGACTTTATGAGTATCAGAAATCCGTGCGACAACTCACCATTTTGGTCTTAACTCGCAAATTTTAATCTCCCAATTTTAATAGTAGATTTTCTTCTTAAATTTTTAAAATAATTAATTTATATTATAAAGAATTAACTGTTTTGTTTTAGAATCTGAACACCATTTGCCTTAAGTGAATCGCAATCCCTTTTCCCAGGCATTGAATTATACAATCATCAGATTGTCATCACCATAAAAACATTTTTTAAAATTTCTTTACTTGCTAGCTTTATGCTTTCCTTTTTTGTTATTCAGGAAAAACCAGATCTCTTGTTAACTTTACCATATATTTTAACACATTAAACGCTTAACTTACTTTAGTTTGGCTCCAAGAACTGATGGTTTTAATTTTTACGCCACTTCTTACGAACAACACATTTACTTTTTAGTTTTCTGTCACATCACTTTTGTAGTCAAAACCATTTCTATACCAGCGGGTTTAGGTTCTGACGTCAATATGACCTTTTCATTTACAAACAAGTTTTATACGATATTAAAGAAATATTCGAAATTATATATTATGCAGCTTTTATATAAACCACGCATGACAAATTTTCTTAAAAAATTTTGAGCAACGAAAACATAAGGGAATTTATATACAAACTATCATTTTTTCTGAGATTTGTTTCGAGCGACCAGTGCTGGATCACATAAAATTGATTGATTCCAGTAAACTGCAGCGTGACCACAGAAATTTTCAAATTGATAATACCCAAATATAGATGATTATTCTATTATGACATAGAAAACCATAAAACTATTGTTTGTACTATTCGAAGTATGAATAATTTTAAAAAGTTGAACTGGAGCAGTACCTTAACTAAAGGGCCTCGGGTCGCCCGCGATCATTCCTCTTCCTTGTCCTAACCTCACACCTTATCTATACATACACGAACATGCACTACTCCACCACATGTCGGAAGCTAAAAATTTGTCCCGAATTTAGCGGTGCCCGAGTGGTGGATATATAGCTGGATGGGGAAATTCCATTCAGGCCGAAGTATAAGTCGACGCCGGATCTCATCATCCAGCGCACCTACCGAATAAAACATTCACTACACGAATGGGACTAATGACCTCAGCATTTGCACGGCAACATCAATTAATTAAAAGATGAAACTACAAACAAATATCACAGCGACTACAAGTCGAATATCACAGCGACTGAAATGTCCCCCAGGAAACTCGCTTACCCCAGTGGCACGTTTCGTTTCCGCTGAAGAAACCATTCTTTCATTCGAAAAACCGGGAGCGGTAGCTCAGTGCATCAACTGATGTCACTGCAGCAGTACCTTACACAGCAGCGCCTCTGACCGGGAGATCCTAGGTTCCCACTCCCCACGGCGGCAGGATTTTCGACACTAGCTTTTCAGCTAGGTCGAATTCAGTCGCTGTCTGGAGGAGAATTCTAGCGGGCGGCTGCTCTGATCGATAGTTTTCCGTGGTTTCTCCGATCAGCACCAGCCGAATGCCGGAGCAGTACCCTACCAAACGGGCCACGGACCGCGCGCGATCTATCCTTCCTCTTCCTTGTACTATCCTCTCCCCTCACACACACACACACTTACACTAACATGCACTACACTACCACATATCCCGGGAGACCGGTCGGGAGCTTAGAGCTTGTCCCGGCTGGGGCGGTGCCCCGCTGGTGGGAGAGTCCTGGTTAGGGGGAAACCCCACTAGCCGACGGTAGGTCTGCGCCGGATCTCGCCATCCAGCGGGGGAAGATCACCGCTATCTCCCGAGAAAAAAAACATGCAGTACACTAACGGGAATAATGACCAGAGCAGTTGCCGCGCCCGGAAACACGAAAAAATCAATCAATCATTCGAAAACTACGCATAAACGCACGAAAGACTGTTGTCGGTGGGGATGGAAGGAGAGTAAGGGGTACACAGGAACTGTGGAAGTGGCGTGGGCTGTTGAGGACGCCGAGACGCCCAGGAAAGGAGAAAGCAGATGTGGTGGGGACGGCAGGCGTGGCAGGGGTGATGGAAAGGGGCGGCAGGGATGGCGCGGGCAAGAGGAATAGGTGAGGCGCGTTTTTGCCCGGAAGGTGGCGGTGGTCTTCCCCCAATGTATGGCGAGATCCGGCGCTGACTTACCGTCGGCTAGCAGGGTTTTCTCTAACCAGGTATCTCCCACGAGCGGGGCACCACCCCTGCCAGGGCAAGTTCTAAGTCCCCGCCCGGTCTCCCGGCATGTGCGGTAGTGTAGTGAATGTTAGTGTGAGTGTGCGTAAGGGGTGATGATAGGATAAGAAAGAGGAAGGAAAGATCGCGCGCGGACCGTGTTGGTCGGAGAATCCACGGGAAACTAACGATCAGAGCAACCGGCCGCTAGAATTCTCCAGCGACTGAATTCGACCTAGCTGACGAGCTAGTGTCGACAATCTTGCCGCTGACGGGACTCGAACCTATGACCTCCCGGTGAGAGGCACTGCCGTGACAGCAGTCCATGCACTAAGCCACCTCTCTCGGTTTGAGAGCAAGAGGGGAGCGGCGGGAAAGCAGCGAAACCTAGCGCAGCGCGGGCGGAGGTCAGGCAGGGGGAGGGGTAAAGCGGGAGCGGTGGGAGAGGCGGGGATGGCGGGGGCGGTGGGACGGCGAGGGTGGCGGGTGCAAAGGCTCTCGGGTCCACTAAAGAGACCGCGGTCTCCGTTGGGTAATCGCTTTAACGAGCTTCCATAACACAGTCATTAGTTTTTGAATGCCGGCTTTAATTATTCAAATCCCCAGTTTTATTGTTATACGATGGCCAGCATTCATATGTAGGAGCCGGCGGATAAGCCACATGTGAGCAGCAAACTCATTCCGAAACAATAAAATCATTAGTGCGCCAAACGGCTTAATAATGACTGGGCGGCTTGGACGCCGCGTCGGCGCGCTGGGGCTGGTGTCACCGCACTGCCGCCGCTCCGCGACCAGCGCGGATGCACGCACCGGCACGTATGATTGTGTTTTAAAAATAACTAGCTAAACCCTTGCGAACACATAGGCAAACGTTACCTTGTTCAGGATCTGCTTCGCTTCTTTATTGATTGATTGATTGATTTTTTCGTGGTTCCGGGCGCGCCAACTGCTTTGGTCATTAGTCCCGTTAGTGTTGTGCATGTTTTTTCTCTGGAAATGGCGGTGAACTTCCCCCGCTGGATGGCGAGATTCGGCGCCGACCTACCGTCGGCTAGTGGGATTTTCCCCTAACCAGGATTCTCCCACCAGCGGGGCACCGCCCCAGCCGGGACAAGCTCTAAGCTCCCGACCGGTCTCCCGGAATATGTGGTAGTGTAGTGCATGTTAGTGTGTGTGCGTAAGGTCTGAGAATATGACAAAAAAAAAAGGAAGAACAGATCGCGTGCGGTCCGTGACCCGTTTGGTAGGGTATTGCTCCGGCATTCACCTGGTGTTGATCGGAGAAACGACGGAAAACTAACGATCAGAGCAGCCGGCCGCTAGAATTCTCCCCCAGACAGCGACTGAACTCGACCTAGCTGAAAAGCTAGTGTCGAAAATCCTGCCGCCGTCGGGACCCGAATCTAGAACCTCCTGGTCAGAGACGCTGCAGTGACATCAGTTGATGCACTGACCTACCGCCCCGGTGCTTCGCTTCTTAATTGATTCTTCTTTCTGGAGTAAGAAATTAATATACGAGGAATAATAATAATCGGATATATTGTAGCACTTGAACTAATACAAAAGATTAACATGAAATTGTCAGCAGAAGTTTGCGCTCTCCCTAACCACGTCTCTAACTGCTCAGCTTATTATTCCGCTCATTATATCTATTTATTTCCGGGGCAACACCGTCATAACTTCGTTCGTCGTGGGCGGGTCTCCACGACACCCTGTCGATGTTATGGATGGACAGGTCGCCACACTTAGCACTAAAGGCAGACCTGCAGGAAGGTTTCAACACAAAAGTAGAACTTATTAATTAGAAGAAAAATCGGAAACCCCAAAAATATTTTTTCCTGATATCCAGTTCATATTCTCCAAGAGTAAATGATATATGAAAGGTTTACAAATTCTGGAACAATTTAAATAATTATCATTGTCAACACAGGCATTTTTCTCAAAATGTAATTGATATGAAATGTTTTATATTTTCCAAGATCGTTGCAGTGGACTATGACAAGATATCCTTCTGTGTACTGTAACTTAAAAACGTGATGAATGACAAGTATAATCATTGATTTTTGTTGTTGTTAAGAGACACTTATGTCAGGCGATTGTGGGGCCTTACGTGTATATATCCTCATTAATTTCTGCATTTAAAACCAATCTTCGAACTTAAAAATTCACCGTCTTCGCTTCGCTAACCGTATACACAACTTCGCGTGCTTCTGGTGCGGAACGAAGAAGTTTGAGATCGGTTCCAACTCTCAAAACAAAACGATTTAATGACCAGCTGACGGCAGATAAGCATTCATTCTATTAATTTTAAAATACTTAAAACTTTGGATTTATAAAATAGATTAATATGAGCAAGTGATAACACATCTAGGGTCTACTACCTTCCATTTAAAGAAAAAAATCTCAAAATTTGGTTGAGTAGAAAAACAAAACTAATTTCTAAGCCAAAACCATTAGTCTTTTAAATATGAAGATATGTATGCAGTGCTGGATTTCTACAGATTTAGCTCGTGGAGCGAATCACAAATTAATTAATAATTTAATAGGTTAATGTTTCCGGGCACGTCGACAACTATGGCCATTAGTCCCATTAGTATAGTGAATGTTTTACTCGGTGAAGTGATGTCCCTCCCCCGTGGATGCTGAGATCCGGCGCCGACCTACACATAGGGCAGTTTTAACAGCATTGGGAGCCTTTGGGCCCAGGTTAATTTGGGACCTATATTCTTACTTTCACCAATCTCCCCCTCCCCAATTTCGATGCTGAAATATAAAGAAAATCCTATCAATTTACGTTGTACTTTTTTTAATATTTTGGAAGTATTTCTTAGTGTTTCAATTTAAATATATAAGTAAGAATAATAGATTTATAATTACATCTCAAAAAAACTACAAATTAAATACAGACACGTTTTGTTAAAAAAAACTAAACATCTCATCACTGACATTCTCGCATCAACCAGCAACATTCCATTAATATTATCCAATGTTGCGCGACACACCACTCCGTTATAGCTTAATCATATATCACTTTTTTATACGGCTTTATATTTTATTTTTTGAGAAATTTACTATTAAGTATTTTTTAAGAACTATCGGGGGCCCTGGGCCAGGGCCAATTGAGCCCGTGCGTTAACACGGCACTGCTACACATTAGTTTTCGGGGAAGTTCTTGACTAACTTTATTACATACGTAGAAATTTTAGAGACAGTAAAAGTGAAAATTCTTTAATTTCGTGTTTACAAAAGTTGAATGGACTCAAAACCTGCGAATAATGCAAGAATTTTTGTGATCATTAAACCAGCAGTTCACACTTCAGAACGGCTCCAGTGAAAGAATTTTTACTCTTCATTTCCTGTATAATATCATATAATGTGCAAAAAAAATAAAACAAAAAAGAACAAGAATGGTAAATGAATTAGTAAAAAAGTGATGTTGATGCTATTTCTGTGGGGGGAAGAAGAAGAAAAAAAAAAAAAAAAATTTCTGATTTCCAGGTTTTCATAACAAATTTGGACTTTTTTCACTTGACCATACACCAAAGTAATAGATACTGAGATGAAATGCATTTATTTTCTCCTATTTTATGCTTCAAATAAGTGTGCTTTAAGAATTTTTCCAGGATTGTAAATACTGGTCTTTTATAAACAAAATTTAATAAATGTAAGGCAATTACAATGATAATTACCAGAGATATATAATGTAAATTTTCAAGGTAATCAAGCATTTTGGGGATTTCCATTTTTATGAATAGATAGAATGGAAATCACAACATTATTTGACATGATTAGTATTTTTACAAACTATGGTAAAAATCATGCAAAAAAGTAGCAAAACACAGTGCACTATGTGCCAACTTTTAATTGAGAAAAATAAAAAAGGGTGTGAAAAAAATTTGTAGTTGGTTAGAAAACTCTCTCACTTCACCGTAACCAATAAAATTCCACTTGTCTAGATTTTCTAGTAAGTGGCAACTCTGCAATACAATGCTCTTTATATTGAATCAAAATAAAGATTCTCCCTTTCCTAGGTAGAACTGTCATTTTCACTGTTCTTGAAACTAATTTTCTCCCCTGAGATCTTTCCCAGGCCTTGAGTCAAGTAAGGGAACTCCTTCGAACAAGCAATCAGAGCACTCCAAGAGTGGTTAATGGCAAACAGTGGTGGTGAGATCAAACCAGCCCAAAAATATTTACCACCTAAACAATGCATAAAGAAACAATTTTCATAAAACAAAAATCAGAATTATTCAAATGCTGTGTTAGTTATGTGAACATAAACTGGAAAACATCAACAATCCCACTTAAATCACCTATAACAGAAGTTTCACTATAGAAATTCTTAACCACCAAATAAGAACCAAAATTGAAGAAACATCATACTCATTGAAAGGAAAATTCCAATATTCACATTTTTAATTCAAATTCTGTTATTGCCTACTTACATCATGGCTTCTCTCTGAAACTGAACATAAATAAGAAATGGAGAAATGCCCGTTTGATTCAATTCTTGATTTATTCATGTTGTTTTTAGACCAAATTACAAAGCATGGAATTTGATAGACATTTCACAAAGAATGTGATTGTAACAGTTAAACGGCTTTTACCTGTAATTTTAAGCTGTCATTTTTTTCAGTATTTAGCATTCTGATAAAAAAGAAATTAAATTTTCCCAAAAAAATATTTTCTGATCAATACTGTAAGGAAACCTAAGTGCAACAAAAGTAAATATTCCATACCTTAACATATGGGAACATGCTTTAACATATGGCTATTAAAATTAATGTAACCATGAAGCACCAGGAATGACAAACGGTTCAGAAAAAATCATTTAAAATGGGAAGAAAATTGAAACGGTTCAGCATGATATGAAATCGTACTAGATTATAAATAAAAAAAAATTAAGAAGGAATTAAATAGAGCAAATGGTGTGTCATCACCAGAAAATAATGTTCTGCTTAGCTACACAATGGAGTGTTTAATTCTGAATGGCTGAAATGAACCATCTCTGCTGGGTACAGAGGAGGGAAAAATTTAAGTAAAATTGTTAAATTATTTCAATTTTTAAAATAGGTTTTCAAAGAAATTTTATTTAATTTTAACAGAAATTTATTATTTCAATACGACAAGTTTGAATATTCACAATTGAACAGCAGAACTTATAACATCAAGCATCATTATTACTTATGAGGAACCATAGCATTAACTTCATCATTTGTACACCTATATACTTTTATTCTAACTGGTTTACAGAACACTATTTCTTTTATTTTCCACCAAACCTACTTCCAAAGAAACCAAACTAATAAATGGTCACATTGAAACAGAAGGCCTGAGTTTGTATTTCCAAACATTACAATTAGACACAGAATGTGAAGTTGTAAAACATAATTCCAAGAGCTAAACACACCAAATGCCACCCTCCTCACTCTCATTCATTCGTTCGTTCGTTCGTTCATTCATTCATTCATCACAGTTGTCACATCAGTCGACCAGCTTGTAGTTTCCACAAAGCTGTTTCTTGACAACCCAACATTCACATGCAGAGTGATGTCTCATTCAACAATATTTCTTGTTAAAAACAAGACTAATTTTAACCACAAACACTCACATGTGTATTGAACACAAAGATGAAATTAAATTACAAGAGACAATATGGAAGAACACACTAATTAAAATATAAAAATCATGACCATTAATTGCAACCACACCACAAAAAATTGATTTCAGTATTGAACTTATAGCAAGAGTTTCTTCAGCTAAACTTTAAATCTGAGAATAAATCAAATCAGGTCTACTTTCACACTGTTTTCACAAAAACAAAATTAAAATTGGAGTCAAAATTACCTCCTCCTATGATTTAGAATACTTAATAATTTCCTACGCCATAAGACATATCAAATATTAATTGCTAGGTCATTTGTTCACACAACTGAGAAATACCATACAGCTAAAATACACCAGAAAATGTCCCTAACAAGGTTAATAAATAGCAATGTACTTTCTTAGCTCCATTTAAAAGCTTTACATTTAACATAAAATTTTGTGTATTCTACTCTGCTGTTACAAAACTGGATTTGTCACAAGCACATTCACAGAAAAGGCACTCACTTTTGAAAATACAAATGGCCTACTTCTATTCATTCCACTAAATTAAACATGTATTTGCAAACACTGCATTTCTAAAAGGGATGACATCACCAAATTCAAGACAATGCAGAGAATACAAGGAATATAACCAACAAAAACCTGGGATGAAATTCTTATTAAATTGTATTCTATTACAAATATGATCAGAAAATGAACAGTATGCACAGACAACATGGAACATTACAATTACATATCACAAATATCACTACACCAGTTCAGTATGCCATACATTTTCACCCCATTTCAGGAGCACTGGTATATCAAATTACCTAACTTGGGACAATAGAGACGGAAGATTCAAAATAAAAGTTTCTGCATGAAAGAATGCCCTTAACCCTGGGTAGAAAGAAGTCATGTTGAAATGCATTTAAAAACTTAGCACATCCACAAACTAAACAATGAACTAACTAAAACTATTCGTTGCTTTCATCCTTCACTGGTGAGAAACCACAGGCATCGGAAACATCAGGTACATGCTGCCAGCACAAAGCACAAGTTTCAGTGAAAAAGTTATATCTGACTCTATTACATGTACATAAAGTCTTGCAACAAATTTGAATTTTTATTTCATTTGAAGGAATAGTACTTCAGCTGTTACAATTTTGTCATGTTTTCAATCTATTTAACCAAAACACATTGAATTATTTTTCAAAATTCAATTATGTTTATTAGCATAATGAAAATATGCCTTCAGTTCTTGTCTTAAAAATCCTTAGGGAAGTAAAATACAATGCACATGTTGAATACAGATTGAAAATACTATAGGTTTCTGATATCACATTCCCCATCATCACAGTAAGAAGGAATTCAACCACATTCCCATTCTCAAAAAATGTATTGCTGTGTATTTTTTCATGAGCATATATCTCCCAAATGTACATGAAAATGAAATCAATTTGATTTCCTATTGCAACATTTTTTCAAAAAACACTTTTTCACATCACAATTCTTATGTTAACTATGTACAAATAAATTTAATTTCAAAATACTTACCAGTCTTTACCCACTTTATATCAAAATTATATTATTTTCTAATCAAAAGAATTTGTATTGATTTACTTCAAGATAAATCATGAATTAATGTAACAAGCAGAAAACTATATTATTCAACATCTATTAGGATCAATGAATAGAGGTAGTGATATATCCAGATTAAACAATAGAAATAGTAAAAAAATAAATGAAAAGTATATTTAATGTTCCTGTTATTTCACATCATGATTTCTGATAAATGATCATTCACTCCACAAAATAAGTTAACAATTTTCACTTGCACATTCTGCATCAAATAGCCATATGTTCAAGCTGTTCTAACATTTATCTTAACATCTAAGAATATATAATTATACCCACAATATTTTTCTGTCACAATAACCAGCATTCTTCAGTATAGCAGCCATGTGAAAAACAAAACTTGCAATACTCCATAACAAACATACCAAATTATATTTCTGGAAATGCACGAATTACACAATTGTATGTTCTGCACTTCCTTACAATCTATCAACTGTAAGAGTAGTCATCAGTTCATTCACTCTGATCAGGGAGAGAAAAAGGTAAAGCATTGCCACAATCACACTTCACCAACTGTAACAACATGATTTGTGCATTTTTATGTCCATACATTTAAAAAAAAATATATAAAAAATGTACACATGGCCAAGCACTGATAATACAATATTGTACAGCGTTCATGCTTTTTATATATCCATGCAAAATGATGTTTATGCCCATTATACTAACTGCATAGCTTTTCCTTTAATTATAAATTTATGGAATTCATCACTGATTAAATTTCTTCACTAATGCTTTTATGTACACATGAAAAAGTGAATACTTATGGTACGTTCCTGATTGTATAAGGGGCACACGAATAGGAATCCATTTTTTCAATTGATCAGTGCCTATTTATAAGTATATGAAGAATCCAATGGACGCATCACTTTGTGTTTTTCCCCATCTGCCAGCCATGAAGCAAAATAACAAACAAAAAATAAAGCAGCAAAGAAAAACTTGTGATGTAAGAATGATGCACCAGATTTCTGCTGCATTTTTAGCTCAAATTCTTCTTATTAATTTCTATTGTCTTTTATTTATAACTTATTGAGTCATTAAATGTATGTACTGTCATTCTTCCCAAACTTTGCTGTTGTTTTATTTGGACAGCATGAGTATTTCTAAAATATAAATCATCTGCTTTTTGAAGTAAAGTTTGGAAAGAAATATCATCCTTACAATTACAATGAACAGAACATGTGTTCAGTTATCTGTACAAATTATTGAAATGAGTTCATATGGCAATACGAAGCCCTATACAGTTCATTATGTACTATCTTTCTTTATCGTTTCAACGAATCGTGCATGGCAGCAAAATAAAAAAAGTATATAGAAAAAATTACTCTAGAACATTGTATATACAGCCCCCGTGTGGGAGCACTTCGTTCTGTTGTATTTATTACGATTTTCCACTGTTCCCTAGTAACTGATCACAGATATGGGGACAGTCATTTAAGTTCATTTCATTAAAACGATCTTCCACAGATCCTAAGCTCTCCTTCTCTTCTGGGCCACTATCATCTTATAATCACATACGAGGTACATGCTGACACGCATGCCTCTCATCTTCTTTCAATCAGCATGGAAACTTCAACCCGTCTTCAGACACAATGAGCAGACTACACATTGCTTATGCACAGAGCAGCTGTCGTCTACAGATAATAGCTTCCGTTTTTAATTACTGGTAAGGCTTACTGAGTTACAGTCAATAGCACTTCACATACTGAAACAAAAAAGAACCAGTAAAAAACAACAATTTCAAAAACAACTCACTAATTCAGGATAACTTAACAATCTGACACAAATTTTACCATCTCTTTCTCTATGTACCAGAGAAGATTATTCTTTTAAAAATCTAGCAAGCAATACAGCTAAGTAAAAGCATGTGAAAATCTGATCTTATATTTGGAGAAACAGAGAAATTTATTTTATTTAATTTCAGGGGCATTAACCACTACAACAAATATCACTGGTACGTGCAAGATCTGTTGAGTATTAATCATGGGGTTACTGATACTAGTGGTAATCAACACTGATACATCCATGAACACTAATTTACTTATTGTCACAGCATTTAATTATACACAAAGTCACTTGAAAAGCAGACACATTATTTTTATATGCAGAACAGTTGTTTCGGATTGATGCAGTATTACAAGTGCTTTAATTTTTTCATTTACCAAAAAGCTAAACACGACCCAAATTAATACAAGAGCAAAGAATCTGTTAACTAACTCTTGGTAAGAGAAACTTCCACCCAACATTGCCCCTAAATGATCTCCTGGTCCAAAAATTCATTAACACAGAGTCAACAGAATATACTGTTGTAAGATCACAATTTTACACAATATGAATTAAACCACAAAGTATTTAATTATAAAAAAATGTGAACAATCTTAGTATTTCCCAGAACTGTTCTTGTATATTGTTTTTAAAAAGAGAGAGAAAACATAAAATATTAACTAAAAAATGTCCTCCCATTGAGATGAACAACAATTTATTTTTAATACGTATACAACACACCATATAAGATATGAACAAATTGAGAAAAGAATGCATCTACAATGACTCCAAATAACTGATACAATGAAAACAAAGAGTTCAGGCATGCAAAAAGATCCACTCAACACAGATGATCCAGAAGTACTCCTGAAAGCTTATGAGGTAGACCCCAAGAGAATAGACAAGACAAATTTTCTAAATCCAAAAAGCATTAAAAGCAAAAAATACATAACATAAAAAAACAGTAATTGACATAAAATAAAAGAAGAATCAACCTTCACAAACTGAACTAGCAAAATCTCGAAACAAGAATTTTGAAACAGAACCTACAGATGCCACAGAATCAAGGAATGCCTAAAACAGTACCTTCAACATGACTACACAAACAAATTTTAGACATTATAACATCTTGGCCAAATTTATTTTACAAATATTGAATCAAAGGGACAATGCCCAAACCAAATGAGGAACCTCAGATCAGTTTATGGTTACCAAAAGGAGACGAAATAAGAAATGAAAAGATAACAAAGAAATGTAAAAATAAAAACATGAATAAAGACTAAGTTAAATATCTAAAGAAATGACATGATCACTGGGGAAAAAAGGAACCAACTCACTTACCAAAACAGATTAAGAGGAAAGAGAGATAGGAAAGAAAAGACGACAAGACCATGAATACCTCAAAATTGATTAGGAGACTATTGTAAAAGAGGATCTTCCAGTCTATATGCAAATAGCTGATAATGATGGATTACAAAAATGCTGAGTAAACAAATAGTAAGATAGAATTGGGAACTGGGATAAGAAATCCCTTACACATTTATTTAACACTATTTTCAACTTCATTTTCTATTTATGTTAATCAAATGCATTCAACCATTTTCACAAAATTTAAGGAGTTCCCTAAGAACATTTTTCAAATGTTTAATGGAAGAAAGGAAGGGTTAAAGATAGGTAAGGTCAAAAACACAAACACTTGAAGTGATCTCAACATTTTGCAAATTCATAATTAAAATGGCTTTGTTAAAATTTGATAATGACTTATACCACAATAAATCTTCACATTTTAACAATACCATGTGAGATCTGATTGCTACCAACAATGCCACTTTACGTAATGTAATTAAAAAAACCTAGTCTGAACAAAATTTCATTACATGTTTCTCCAAAGAACTTTTCATTATTCAGTCTTTGATTTTAATCGCAAAAGTCTTCGGATCTTACAAGACATTTCTACAGTAATCCCTAATTTCACGTCACAAATTAAGAGTCAGTCAAGGAATACAACAAACAGAAAACCTCAAAAAAAAAAAAAAAAAAAAAAATTGAATGAAGATGTTCCAGCAACATCAACAAGGACAAAACTTTAACTGTACGAAGCAAGACATGAATTAAATAAAATACCAGAAGAATATGGAAGGAATATATCATGTGAGAAAACCAAGAGTATGATCTTTTGGGGTGAAAAATTAAAAAAAAGCAGAGCTAGTAATAAAAGGAAAAATAATCGACCAAGTAAAAAAAAATTAATTTCCAAGCAAAACATGATTGGAAAAAACAAGAACACACAGAAATTAATATAAATAAATTCCACAGAATAAATGGGACAATAAAAAATTCTTTGAAAAGAATATGAACAGAGACAAAATGGAGGATAAGCAGAACAGCAGCAAAGCCAGTATTAATGTATCACCTTAAGAACTAGAGAAATGAGATAAAAAAAATTAAAGGAAAAGAACTTCTGTGAAAATATTACGGAATATCATGGAAATAATTGAAACATAAAAAGATACCTATACCATAAAAAGAACCAAGAAGATACCAAACATAAAAAGAACCTATAGGCAGAAGAGAATGAGGGAGAAGTTGGAGAAAACAAGAACATCTAGTGGAATAATGAGCATGCTTACAGCACAGCGGATATGGCACACCTAAACCCTCAGTTCATGATAATAACAAAAATGGTGGTGGAGGTGATGACATTAAGAATCACTAACAGTGTTAGTAAAATCACTGAACTGGTATGTTAAATTATCAGGAATACAGTACAATTTCAAACTTCTCTAAAATACACATTATATAATAAGGCTCGATCTTTAAAACTTTATTATAGAGTTTTTCATAGCAAACAGTAACATTTAATTCCAAATTTGATTTACTTCAATGTATTCAACATAGAATTTTCATTGAAACTCACAACACGATCACTCATTTTCCTTGAGCTGCAAGGAATATTATCTGCATTAATTCTGATGCAGTTGCTTAATTTTGCCATTTAGTAAAAGGCAGAGAACTTCTTTAATTCTTTCAAATTGCTTTTTTTTTTGTTTATTAGTTGATTTAGATCAACTGGTTATTAAACAACACTACTTTAATATTTTTTAGTTAAAAAATAATGTACATTATTTGTAAATTATCTTCAATTAAACACATTAAATATCACAATGGCCAAGAACTTCGAGAGAAACTAAAAAATGTTATCCTATAAATCAATGGACTGATCTGTCCTATTATTGTTCAATGATGCTACTAATCTGATTTCAACTTTAACAAACAAAAACATCTGAATAATTTTCTGCTCTGTGTGAATAACCTCAACAAAGACCAGAAAAGAGAGACTACTTTGTGCAAAATAAGAAGAAGAAACATATTTGAATAATACAAATATTATATAGAAATAAATATAAGAAATCTTTTTCTCAGTAGACAAATATGAAGCACAAGAAAAATTGATGCCTTCTCATTGAAAAATAATCCTTTCACGAGGAGTCTATTAGTTTCCTCTAGCAAATTAGTGTTGAATTTTAGGAGCTGATATCATCCCATTACTTGTTGGCAACAGCGAATCTTCCTGGATTAAATGGTGTGGATATATGGTCAATAGGTATAATAAGGTGCTGGGAAGGTTAAATCCTGAAGAATCTTTACTTACAGCAGCCCACAATCACTCCTAGCAAGAACACAAAAGAACTGAATCTCTCCAAAATATACCTATTAGCAATCTAAGTAAAACTGAATTCAAACCTTTGCCTAGATGAACAGCATTTCAAACCTTCACTGCTCTGATAACTGTCAAGCATTTCTCACTCAAGATAACAGTCAGCAATTTAATTCACTTCTCTATTTATGAAAGAAAAGATATGCTTTAATGCAAAAGAGTAATTTTTACTCAATTTAAAATTGTTATTCAATTCTTGTAAAAGATCAAATTGCAACAAAAAATAGTAGAATGTCATTCCAGCATTCTATCCTAATTCTGAGAAGCAACTTTCCTAACACAATGGAAGGAAGTTTAAGGCAAATGAATCAATCAGTTCATTAAAATTGGTTTTAACAGGATTTCTTTCCAAGAATATAAATAAGAGTATATTTTATGATAAGACATATATTAAGATTCAAAAAACATGGAAGAGATGATGAGCATATAAGAGTATGATAGGTATCTTGAAATGAAGTTCAGTGCAGTGTTAAGATCAAGACATCTTCAGATTCTTCAATACCTGCTTAAAATAGTGGTTCACCCACTACTCAAAATCTCTCTTTTTTTCATTACAATTTTCTAACTTTCGCGAAACACTAAATACATTTTGCTAGCACAGATATTTGGAAAATAAATGCAAGCACTATAGAGAAGAAATCCAAATGATGATAATAAAAAGGACAATTCAATTTCCACAGATGTTTCGCACCAACTCACCAATTAGAAATCAATGAATTTCAACATTAATGCTGTTCAGTTATAAAAGCCACTTATTACATTAATAATTACTCGTAATTTGACTTACACTAAATAAGGCACAGGGTCTTGATACATTCGCTCCATCCAAATCAATATTTACATAATTTTATAACATTTTTAGTTTGTTTTTATACAGGTATTAAATATTTATAAAGCATGCAGTTCACCAATCATCCACACATTCAACAGTAAACACACTGGCCACCAAACCAGAACACAAGCAAATGCTTGAGAAAATAGAAAAGTGGTAATTTTGTGTTCATATCTCGACAATCCAATAATTATCAAGTCCTCTGCTTTCCTTATTTTTCTGAGAAATTATCAAATAAATTCCTAGTTTTTTTTATTGGCAATTCTTAGAAAAAATTGTAACTTTTGCATTAAATGAAATAATTAAGCAAATCAAAATCAATATTTTGCACTTACAAAAAAGCACCTAATGTTTCAGTCTCTAGTACAACATAGTTTTTATAGGTTGAATTCTTTCACAATTTCTTAAATATTTCAATACTGAAGAACATATAAAACTTATAAAGTCAAACTAATAACAAAATATCAGATCACTGTGTGTTTAAAAACTTCTCAAACTGATTAAAAAATAATTTCTACTTTACTGAAATAAATAATAAATATAAAGGAATGCAATGATTTGCAAAATCAAAATAAATAACCAAAGGATTCAAAATTTAAGATTTTTGTGAATTAATTATGCAAGCCCAATTGTATACTTACGAATAGTTTACCATGTTAATTTGAGATGCCTTGTTCACAAGTAAAAAACTCTCTACTTGCCCTACAATTCAAATCTTTAAATATCATTGTATTTATAAGAATAAACTATGAGCTCTATAGAAAGCAGGAACAACTTGACACAAACAACTATTACTTTTAATACTCTAGTCAATAACGAGTTCTGTAGGAACTTTGCAGGTTTTCATCAACTACACATAAAATTCAAACAGATTTCGTGTTTCCTTTGATGTGATTAAACATGATCTACCATTATCTTTACACTGTCTTTGGGTTTTAATTAGATTAATTGAACATGATCTAGTCACATGTGTGAAATTACAATATCATGTAATCTATCAAGAGGCTAGGTGTGGGACTTTTGTGATAAGTTTTAGAACAATGAAATGGTGCCCCTAAGGTATAAAATTGCAATTTGGTTAGGTATTATCTTCCAAACGGAATTGGCATGCTGATTTGTTTACAAAAAGGCAATTAAATAACTTACACAAAAATTTGAAAAGGTACATTGTAAGAACAACAAACAAATAAGACATCCACTACACAAGAAAAACATGCAAGGCAAGAAAGATCCCATAAAGTCTACAGTTACTCTTGTGTAAGTACAGCATTCACAAAACAAAGATACACGCATCTAAAAATGCTTAGCAATATTAAAGCTTGTACAAATTACTACTATATATATATATATATATATATATATATATATATATATATATATATATATATATATATATATATATATATATATATATATATATATATATATGCAGTCAGATATGATAAATTAACCCCTTAAAATCAAGAATATGAAATTGAGGACTTTTAAAAAAGTGTATAAATAATCAAAGGCAACACTCAATTAGATGAAGTATTATGTTGGGACTTTAAAATTGACTGTTTCTTTAGAAAGCCCATGATGCATTTCATTCATGTGCATCAATCTTGCACAAGTTAAAATTGAAGGTCTTTAACTCCAAGTGGTATGATGGTCCTCTCTTATCCCTACGCAAGATTATGTTATTTATAATGAGGGATTGATCAGAGTAGGATACCCTCAAATAGGAACTCTTTACCCAGCCCAAGAGAAGCAAATAACCACAACGAAATCCAACACCAGGGATGGAGAAACCTCATTTCTGGGCCATCTAAGAGTGATTCCAATCTCTTAGAGGATTAATTTTACTGATTACGTACAAAGTGTCCATATTTTGGCTCTGTCCTGTCTCATTAGAAACAAACAAAATTTAAAAGAATTATGCCATTGATCACATATACCCAAGATAAATCCCAAGGTTCTATTTACTAACACTTGTTTCTTCTTATTAACTGCCGTGCATGCATGTCTAATATTGAACTAGAATTTAATGCATTATTAATAAAAATATAAATCTATTAGTGTGATATGGTGAGCAATGAAAATAAGAACGTTTTTTCACTTTTTTCTTCCAATTTTAATTGCACATATTTTCATGAAAAGAAACTGATGCAATTGCACAATAATATCCATGCTTTCATAACCAAGCATTCTTACAGCAGTCACAAATGTTAAAAATACTTCAACCTTGAATTATTAAGCAAGTGCAATTAACAAGCACTTCCCACATAAACCAGAAGTTACCAAGAGTTACAATTAGCATGAAAACGACTGCAATACAAATGTACTGTTAGCATCACAAGAAAGCACTAAGTTTTCTTGCATCAACTGGGAGAAAGGTATGAATGAAAAGTCTAAAACAGATCATTGAACTACTTCTAACAAATTTCATTGTACACATTATCCTTGGCAGATGACAGAAATTTTTTTTTTCATATCAGTACTTCCATTCACACCATCTCAAATCACATGTGCTTTCTTGCAATGCCCCAATACATTTCTATGTACATTCTTATTGCTAAGACATTTTCTGTAAACATGAAAACACTTGCTCATTCAGCCAAGACATAACAGTAACAATTCAATTACAATCTTAAGTCACATTTATGCCACTCCTAGGATATTCAAGACAAGCTTCTACTTATTGTTATCACAAGTTGAAAATCACTGTTCAACACAACCATACTAATCATAGAAGATACTGTAAAAAAATCTTCTGTATCTGATCCAAACACAAGCAAAGGCACTGAAGAAAACTTTACCAGCCAGCCAAATTCAGCAAGACAAACAGTAGCACAGCAGTAACATAGCAGTATGCACACAACTTCAATGCAATTTAACATCATGAGTGGACCAACCACAAGTGAAAAAATAAAACACTGACAGTCACTTTGTTCTTTCTTCATCTCCTTCCACCCACAGTATTGGCACATTTTGAAAACGTTCACAAAAGGCACAAACTAAAAACTTTGTGACTACTTAGTTACCTGGTGTGTGTGTCGTATGCCTGTGTGCTAGAACTTATCCTGGAAAAGGAAGAGATTGTTGGTGGCAGCAACAGCAATTATGTTTTCTGAAGGATGCCATGCAGTATGAAGAATTTTCTTGTTGAAATCTAGACAGTCAACACTAATCTCATCCTTCTTACGTTTACCCCCAGTACAAACCTGTAATAAAAACAAAAAAGAATAAACAATGTTTGAAAAAATATAATTTTTTCACACTTTTTCAGAAATTAAGAGCCACAATAAATCAAAGTCTTAGTATGGGAAATATTTTGTAGCAAGAAAACTTTACAAGAGTACAATCCTATCAACAAAAAACATAGTTAGCAATGGAAAATGTTTACGAAAGGCTATTAGAACTCCAATGTAACAAACGGCATAAACTGCAGTTTGGTCAAAACTGCTGTGAATAATAAACGTAATGAAGAACCCACAATCTGTTCATAGTGGTTTTGTACGGGGGGGTGTCCCTGATCAGATAACATTTATTTCCATACCATCTCATAAACACATCTCTCACTTATCTTCATAATGTTAAGGGATATTCTAAATTGCAGATCATTAACCTGAGAGTGCCCGCAATAGGTAGACTCATGCTAGTGCCCGCGATGTCTCTCTCGGATACAACTCCAACTTTTTGTGAATGTGAATGATCTGAAGATCTATTTACTGAAATACGTATTTTATTCAGTGTACATGAACCCCAATGCAATTGTTAATATTACACTGCAGAATTCTTGTCAGAATACTTATGGTGAGAAAGGTATAAATTAACAAAGTACTCGAAGAATCATTAAACATCTTATTATCCAATTAAATAGTATTAAACATAATTCCCACAAATTATTTTGGGAAGTTCTAAACTAACATATATTTTACTTTTTGTCAAAAATATATAGAAAGTCTTTGTTGTCTTTTTTTCCCATTTTGCAAGATTCACATTTTTTCATTTCCCTACAGACATCTCCTACACATTTTCTCTCTGCTAAGAAACTGACAGTCAATTGTAGATAACACAAATTATTAAATTTTCTGAATAGGCACTTGTCGTAAACACGGTTGAAAATAATGACATGATACGTAATGCTCAGGCCAGGAACTCAATGCACTGGTGGCATTGCACCCAATGAATATGACAGATATCGCGAAGCGCAGTGATCAAGTTTCAACATGCTCAAGGGAAATGATTCAGCAAATGGATAAAAAGAAAAGGCCAGGTGATTTCAGAAAATAGAAAAAAGGAATACATGAAATTACAAAGGACTAAATGCATCACAATAATTCAGGAAAATAAAATTGGTATGGCTTGGATCTCTCAGATCTATTGAAAGCACTCCCAGCTTAAATAACTAATTAGTAAATCTGGGTCCTAAATTCCAATATTCTGAATTTAATTCATAATCTAAAATAGAATGTATTATATACTGCATTATTTGAAAAAGAAGGATCATGGACCTAAATCAATACATAATTTTTTTTAAATTTAAAAACAAATATGGGCCAAACCTACAATCTACGCATATCAATCTCTCATAACTAAATTGGGTCCTAAGAGACCATGATCATCTCTTAATCTTTATCTATCAGCAACAGTTAAACAATGAAGAATGAAATAAGTAATGAAGTAGTATCCTTCCTTAATGGGTTTAAGAATGTTTATCCACCAAACAATTCTAACATCTTCCTTGACAAAACACTCAACATTGCACTAAGTGCAACTACTGATCGTTGTCAACAACAAATAGTACATAAGACAAAAATAATTCTGATTCTTAAGAAATACAATTCAAATCAATTAAAATAACAGATTTTTGACACTGTCAACAAAATGTTAATACCCATAATAATGTTCCTACATATGTTTTAGGGAAACTATAAATCAATTCCTTTAACATTCAATGCAGGGCCTTGATAGTATGTGAACATGGGTACAGTGACTACACAACATTCTGCTGCACAGAGGGATATCTCTGATATCAAGGTATGACTGCCCGTGAATTGAGGTGGAACAAACATGCAATCAGAAGATGGCATTCGATGTTGAAGGGTTAATTTGTAAATCTATTTCATTGACTTATATTAAAATATTGAAGTAAAGTGTGTAACACTCAAGATCTAGCATTTTACAAAAGATATGCAATATCATGTGTTAGAAAAAGAAAGAGTACAATATGAAAGACAAGCAGGAGTTAGAGCCAGAAGAAACTATAACACTAATACACCTCAGTACAGTAAAAATGGAGGAAATGGAGTGGATGAATCTGTAGTATTTATCACTATTCAGCACCATTAATTATTTATTTGCCAAATAAACTGTGGACTTCACAAAACAATTCTCTCCTGCTATAATATTTCCATTTCCATTCTTCTAAAAATAATGAATTTCTAACAAAAGTGATATACAACAGTAAATTCAATCCACACATCAGTGTACACAAAGGATTTCATCCACATATCACATTAGAATTTAATTGGTAAAAAATCTAGCCCTTTTCACATAAATGAAATTTAATTTAAATTCTAAACAAATAGCCTTCATCATGTGTGTACCTAAAATAGTACAAGAAGTGAAATATATCGCCAAATGTTAATAAACAATCGGTCAGCAGAAAGAGAGACACCACCTGCCATTCTCAACAATGCAGCCCTTGTTAAAATAAAAGCCTCTTCACAAAAGTCGATTTGTTTTTCAATTTCTCTTAATATATCTTCGATCACTGTTCAATTCTAAATAAAAAATAAACTAACAACTTCAACAGGATTTATTTTCCTAATAAAATATATTTAGTTTTCTAGAAATTAAATATTATCATCCTCCACTATGATGAATATAACAATAATGCAAACAATCACACCATAATAAGACTCAGAAGAGAGACTACAGAAAGCAGTCTTAACACCAAATTTGAAGAAAACAACAATTACTAATTGCAAGAAAACTATGCAGTCTGGCCCTATGAGAGGTGTCTATATTTTTGTTATATGGCCATAAATTCAGAGCAAAATATTAGATTAATAAGTGTGTCTTACAACACAATTGACATGTTGTGACAGCCAGGCTCAATAAAAAAGGCTGCCCACCATTAAATATTTGCTATTTAAGGGCTGTGTTTGGGGGCAGCAACCTTTTTAAATATTTTGTACGTAAAAAAAATTGTTGTACTATACGATATTACAGCAATATTCGAGAAGACTGTTAATGTTAAATTCATTACAATGATACACTAGAGTGTTGTGTGTAATTCTTGAGCAATGTAAGTACTAATTTTCGGAAACCCATTTTGTGTGGTTCAGCAGCATTTTTGCTACTGCAGATCACAAGTGGCTTAGAAATTTAGATAATGGATACAAAGGAAAGCAGAAGGATGGAAATATCTTCTATGAAGTTAAGGACAAATTTAGCTGAAGCACGAAAAAGAAGGTAAATAGGAAATTCAATAAAAAGGAAAATCCAAAACGAGAAAATTGGATTGAAAATGAAAATGAAAAAAAAAAAATTAAATTGCCAAGAAATAAAGAATATCAGACAAAATATGAGAAAACAATGAACAAGCAACAATTACCACAGAAGGCAAGAGGAATAGAAAGAGAGCAACAACACTATACTTCCAGCAGGAATGCTTCAAAACATAAAGGAATACTGCTTTACTAACCACTATGGCAGGAACATAGTTTCTAGACCAATAGTGTTGATGCTGAAGTATCACAAGAATCATTTACAAGTCTGAACTATGAGCTGCAACCTTTCACTATTAAACTGAATTTTACTCTGAAATAAATATTTTCAGTTTCAGAAAAAAATTGTTTTTTCACTTGTGTATAAATTCTCTACCTCCTCCAAGGGTCCAGACATTCGAAAACTAATGAGTCAATCTCAGAAATTTCTTCTTTAACAGGTATTAAAAAATTCATATTTTTCATCACTACTGTCTAATGCACCACATAAATCATCAATCCAAACTCCTAGTCATCAATAAAAACCTTCAGTCACAAATGCTTTAAAAAAAGTTGGATTAAATTAAAGATATAGCTTGTGGTGGAAAATCCATTTTACCACACATATGTGTCACACCAAATATTTTCAAAATAAAGCATACAATGTATGCTCATGTGCTTAGTACTTAGAGGACAATGAATTTACTTACTTTCCGGGGTTTCAGTAATGTTTTAGGTTTAGCTATATCTCTTGACGCTTCCAAAGTAGCATCCCTTCGAGTGGTACGATCAAACATCCTAAAGAAATTATTGTAAGAACCAGTCATAATGGCTGTATCTGTGCCATTCCAACAGCACTCAAATTTGTCGAAGATGCAATCATTTTCATACAATGAACACAACTTTGACCGCAGGTACTCATGAACCTGAAAACATTTCATACATCCATATTAGTCAAATCTTGAAACATGAAATGACAGTAAATAATAATTCTTTCCCATTTGTCAAAAAATATCAAATTTTTCTCTTTTAATTTTGCTGATTTGGATTACAGAATAATTACACCAAGTTCTGTCGACATCAATCCTGAGCACAAGCCTTGGCTTCTTTGAGACTGAAAATGTGTATCTATGTAAGAAACTAAACATTAAAGAAAGATCTGAATATCATTATTATTATGATTAAAGAGCATATTTTCATGACATAAAACGATTACCCAAAAAAGATTTAAAAAAATGCCCTTAAAAAAAAAAAGAACCTTAAAAATTCTGATCAAAACCAGTTCAGAGGAACAACTCAAGCTGTCTGAGATGTAACTGATGTTAACGGCGATTCTTCCTTTTGTTCAATTGAACTTTTGGTTTGGACTCTACTTTACCAGAAAATCTGTCTTTAGTTATCCCAAAATCGGCTGAACAGACAATGATGCTGATCTGATAGGCACCACAGGAGCCTTAGATTATTTACTTACAATGGCTGACATTACAATTACTGAGCAAAGAAATCAAAGAGGCTACCCAGAAATTTTGTGGAGAACATTTGTTTCACATTGTAAATATTATTCAAAGCAAGTACCATTAAAATATTAAAATCAATGAAATCAGTGAAAAATGCTTTATAACTGACAGGAAAGTTAAAAAATTATTTCAGTCAAAATTGACGAAAAAAAAAAGTCTAAAAAAAAAGTATAAAAACGGGTCATTTCCTTTTGTCATAGCAAACAATTATTTCATATACTTAAAGGCATTGTTCTAAGTGAACATAAAACAATGATGTTCAACTAAAATCCGTCCCTAACTATAGTAAATGCAATTTGTTTGAAAAGGAGTAATGCTTAATAAAATACAGTAATCCCTCATTAACACAAATTGCAAGAGACCAAGATTATCGGAATTCATGTTATAAAACTTTGGGTTATCCGAGTGTTATGAATGTCCATATTACCATATTCCCTTGCCGGGACCGAAGTTTTGTTTGTGTTATGGTGAAATTTGTGTTAAGCGAGTTCATGGCAAAGAGGCTTTATTGTATATCATCAAAATAAACAAATAAGGAAACTCACTGGGTATGATTCTATAGGTTTTGTCTCCATGTGAAGATCCCACACTTTGACAGACAAGTAGTCTCTTGATATCATGTACCGGCCAGTATTTGATAGTTTTACATCTGATATACTGGAAATTATTTCTGAGAAGAAACTCCGATTAGTTGGATCTTCCGGTTCTTCAAACACTGAAATGGGAAAGCAACATTTCATTATAATTACACAATCATGGAAGTAAAAGAAAAAATAAATCTGACAGCTGGATATCCTGAGATACTCAAAAATCTTTTTTCAGAACTGAGCGATACAGATATTAATAATGCTTGAGCTACCTCCATATCAGATATATTTTCAAGAGACATCATTTGTCCAGCTTAAAAAGCCTTCATATCTCAAGCAAATATTATCCTCAGCCTCAGGTTTATTTAAAATCTTATTTTATTTTACAAAAGCCTTCGTTAATTGATTTCATAAAGTATTTAATATTCTTTTTGTGTAGATTATATGTTTTTTCCAAAACCTTGAACTTCTACCTCCCAAAAATTAAAAACATACTTCCACTTGTTATGTGTTCCAGAGTAACATTACTTCATTTCTATTACTAATATTCTTGAAATAGCATTTATATTTACAACTTGTGCATCTACCACAAACGCAGAATGCATTCAACCAATCAACTAAAAAACATGCAGATGTGAATTCTCATATTCTTCACAGACTGGATCATAAATGTTTATAAATTACTTATTATTCAAGAGAGAAAGAACAAAGGACATTTAAAATCTTACTCCCTTATTATTCAAGCTTCAACACTATGATCAATTTTCTACCCATATATTACAATACTAAATTGTTAAATGATCAAAATTAAAAACTAATAAATTCAGAAAAGCAATCAAATAAATATGCACTGATCAGTCATCCTCTAAAAAGATTTTTCATGTTCACAATTGAGATTAAGAAATAAGTACTTACGTTTTGAATGCCTATCACATAGTGCAGCTGCACGCATGTCACATAACCTAATAGTCCCTTTGCTGCTACTATACACGAAAAGATTGCATTCTTTTGGATGAAATTCTGCTGCCGTTATCACCTCCGTTAATTCTTCCATATTAGTTGGCTTAATGTCTACAATATCTGTGGTACTGTATTAAGGAAAAAACAAATGTGTGTATTTGCGGATAGAGAATAAGTGAAAAAAACTTTCTTGTAACAACTGAATAGCAGAAAGGATACTGAAGCTCTGATCAGTAATTTCTAGATGCCACAGGTTAATTCGGAGATCATCTGCTGATAGGTAAGTTTCCTGATCTGAATTTACGCTAATTGAATTTATGTGGTAGGTATGTGCATTGGCAAATATTCTTCGTGGAGAAGCTTCTACCATCAACTCCATAGGTTTTATAACTGGCACCTTCAACACAAGCATAAAATTTAAATACAAATAAATGTTCATATAATATAATATAAAAAATGCAATACAATGAGCAGTATAATTTACATTACTTAAATGTTATTTCTACGTACCCGTAAGGCTGTGATGCATGAAGGATCCCTCATCTGTCCATTTTCTTCTTTGGTGTTATAACCTTCAACTCTCTTGTCACGTTCCGATACCTTCCAAAGCTTGATAGTTTTATCTATGAATTAAACAATTATTTACTTCCCGAAGGAGAATAAAAACAAGTACTTCACACAAAAATGATAATATTATATACCATTAGTTGATAGTAGAAAATGGGCTTGATTTTTTCTTTTAAGCCATCTAATTTTATTGATTTTTTCTTCAATTTCTAAGCTTTTAAGGTAATCAAATTCCGGTTCATGGCTTTGAAAGGTACTATAAACGTTATATTCTCCCCGTCGAGGTATGCAGTTTTTACTCTAAAACAACAGAAATCAATAAAACCAAGAACAATCCTCTAAAACAGAATCACATTGTAATAATACTTATAACCATACTTAAATAATGCAGTGATTAAAGCCCACACTGATATAAATAAAGAAATTTTGTACAACAGGATGAACATTTGCAATACTAATGATTTCAAGATAAAATTTTACAATTAAGCAAGCATTACTTCAATTTCATTCATACTATTTTAATGTAGTAGTGCCATTAAACTAATTTTCAATAATCTTAAATCTTGAATGTTCGTAACTTTCATTTCCATAAACTCATACAACCAATACAGCAGAATTATTTGGTAAAAAGGTGAGCATTTTTCTTCTTCCCTAATACTGATAGAGAATAAATATGGAGCAAAATGTTTAAAATACTTACAACCGGATCTCGTTGAAAGATGACAACCCTTCCACCCTTATCTCCCGTGGCAAGGAGATCACCATCATGGTTAAATTCAACACAGGAAATGATGTCAGCTGCAGCAAGACATAAAAAAAATATTCAGTTAATTAACCCAATTTTTTTAAAAAATAATAGAAAATTTCTCTTACTGAAAAATAAGACAAAACCAAAACACAGCTACAGTTCAAAAATAATTTTTCAATTTTAAAATATTAACATTTAAGTCAAAAAACAATAAATTAAATTTATGTGAGTAATTATTTTTGAAGAAAAACTATTATTCAAAATGGTACAATACGAACTATCACTGCTAACAATAACCATTTCAAATCAATTTAAATATAAAAATGTTTGGTTAGAGATCAATAAACATAAAGTAAGTTCTATGAACTTCAAATTGAAAAATAATATAAACTAGTCAAGATTTCACATTTCAGAAAAGACAGTATTCACATAAACTTTCCTCTTGCTTTAGAAAGTGATATATTCTGCAACAGTAGTAATATTAGATACAATGTGATATTGAAAAATGTTAAAAAATTATGTGAATCAACAAAATGAGGATAAGACTAGAATAAAAATTACTGCCTCTAACAACATGTGAAATGACATGGGTATTACAAGGGCTATTTCAAAAGATTCATGTAAAAATGTAATGATAAACTAAAAATACATAAAGAATGATTTGTCTCTAAATTCAAGAATTAAACGTTACAAATGGTAACTACGAACTGGAATGTCTACGGCCAGTTTAGAATAAAAACAACAAAACGAAGAATTTTTAATTACAGCAATGAAACAAGGCAGTAGCCAACACAAGTAATCAATGACAATTCGACAGAAATTCACTGCAGTAAATGCAAGGGCATGATTCGGAGTACACATAGTAGGCCTTAAATCACACGTTCTTGTTTATATTTTCAAATCGCACTCACCCTCTGTCACATCATCGTCAAGCGTCCCTTTCACCTGTGAAAAACACCACTGGATCTCCCCATTACCTGGAAACGAACCAATATACCAATGTTGAAACAAAACTCACACCGATACGCAGTCGTACACACACAAAACTGAGCACTTTGTTTAAAGAATACATGCATATACCGTTCATCTTAACCTAGATACTACGCTCAACCGTCTCTCCGCTCTGAGGATAGGACCAAATAGGTCGCAGGAGTACGGCCTACAAACGAAAAACTTACCGGCCATATCAGACTCCGGGAGATCTATCGTGAGTTCCGTTGTGTATGCTGAATAATATAAACCGGTTATTTAGTAATTTAGCAACACGGGGAAACCGATGAATAGGGATTTGTCACATTTCAATGCAAAATGCCCAGGCGCAATGGCGGCACTCACGAGTGCATAACAACGACTGTGACGTCACGCACGGTGCGAAATTTAAGAAAAGTGACAGTCGCCAAGCGTGCAAGATGGCGCCAAAGAGAACACACGAACAAAGCGAATGAATCTAACATTTCAGGAAAGAATTTAAAACAAGCTTAAAAATAAGTTAAAACAACCAATTTACTCTAGATATAGAAATGGCTCTATCAACGAGAAGGAATAAATAATTATCACAATCTACTGAATCATAAACGCAATATTTTCTTTAAATTTAATTTTATTACCAAATTCCCTTCATCCGTAAATCAACTGTGCATTTGAAGTCAGGGTATTTGCGGTTATTTTATCGCGTGTCGTGATTATTTAACTATTTAATGTCTTTGAGAGTGCAAAACTATCCTACTCAAAATTGCACTAAGATGACGATAGACGAAAAATACTACGACGAATGTTTTGGAATCAGAGAGGAGTTAGAAAACTTTATTCTCACACAATTATCTGGTGCAATGGTTCTCACAACTTGAGAGGAGAAAAGCAATAGTTAAAAAGCAAAAGATTTACTATTATTCCGTTTGCTGTTGACAGCGGTGTTAATCATGACACCCAGCTTGGTGAGGCTGGACTGCCTGATCATGGCCGCTGACTTCACCATGGGACTGGCTGGTGGAGACGGTGATCTTCTTCCCTGACACAAGAATCCCCCCGGTTGGGCTCCGTTGCCGGTGAGATCTTCGCTCGTGGGGCTCCTTCCCCACAGGCTGACTGCCACTTTGCGACGGGTCTTCCGGCCGAGCCACCGCAACGCCTGCAAATCGAGATGGCATTTTTCAATCACTCTGGAGATGATACCGATACACTCACATACATACAAACAAAACACAAATACCACTTCGTTCGATACAAATGCAAGCGGCGATCCTTTCCTTCGGAGATTTTTTTTTCCTTTTTTTCCCCCGACCCATATTTTTACCATTACGAAATAAAGATGTAGCATGTGAGAAAGAAAAATAATTAAACAAAGTAGTCTCACTCTAAAGTCACATCGCTCGTATTTCATTTAATAAACTACCAATAGTTCCTCTACTTTCAGATGAGATCATTTCAATTTCGCTTTAAAATATTAATACAAATAAAAAACTTTTTGGGGTTTGACATAACATAACAATATATTATAAAATTGTCTTGAATATCATTAATTTTGTATTCCCAAAATTATTGTATTTTCAATCAATGTTCGTCTCTGCAACCAAGAATCATCAAACGATATTTCAGTTTTCAGTAAAGCTGTGGATGACACAATCGTACCGATCGTACATGGCGAGGGGACACTAAAGAGTAAGGGTACCTTAAATAGGAAAAGCGGGAGGGGCTTCTCTCTTAAAACAAGCAATGCGAGATACTAGCACAACTTTCAGGATTGTTTTAAATAAAAGAGGCAACATTGTAATACCAATTTCATGGAATATATTGCTGAAGTTTTGCTTCATTTCATTGAATGTAAAAATATTTCAGTAGTAATCACATTTTCTGCGAGAAGGTGAAACTGGAATCTCAGAAGAGTAATTGCTTTCTTGCGAGGAAGATATACTTAAGCATTTTAAGCAGGCAGATTCGTGGCATTAAGTTTTCAGCAGATATGTTTATTATTTCGAATAATGTTACACTATTAAAAAATATTGATTAATCTCTCAAATTCAGTCAGAGAGATGAGAATGTGTGTTTTTAAGTGAAATAGAGTTTCCACTCTCCTGACATTAAAAACGACCGGTGTGAATACAAAAATACTTAAGGTAGAATAAACGAGAATATCTTCCCATTGCAGGGCAATGATATTCAGTAACTTTTAATGAAATAGTAAGTGCGAGAAAGTAAAATTGGAAATCTGCTTCATTAATAGTTTCTGTATTTATTTATTTACATGTAACATAAGAAAGACAAAGAGAAAATCGTTCCCATTTATCAAAAGTGTAGAAGCGGTACCCAATAAAGAAGTTGTAATTTTTCAGTTTAATAATTGAATTAACATAACGATAATTGATGTGTAGTTAACCGAGTCACAGTTAAAGACGAAACTCTAGCATTATCTAGTTTATTGAGAGTGTAATGTTTAAGGGAAATTTAGGTATATTGTCATTTAATGCAATAGTTATCAAACTCAATATTATCTTTTCAATATTACCCCAAAGTTTTTTGTTTTCCGTATTTAACACTTTCGACTGTTTACTATTCATACATCGAAGGTAACGATGTTCAAAACAACAAAATAAGAACGCTATTGCTAAATGTACGTTTTCGAAGCCAGTACATTTCTTTTCTCTTTCAACCTCCTTGAATAGCAGTATGAAATTCAAACTAAAAGAAAAAAATATTAAATTAATTGTAAATAAGTAATTATGTAGGACCCTTCCCGGGTATCTTTAGGAATTATATATCAATGTTAATTGTTATAGTATACTGAATTGTGAAAATATTAAAATTGTACACACCCTTGAAAGACATTTGTATGTCGAACAAGTGGATAAATAATATTAAATAAAAGTACATTTCTTGGTTCGATGATCACTTTTCCTTGACCATGGCGTTCGGCACGGTGCTTTGTTTGTTTACATTATACGCGTCTCAACTGCATAATTCTATGATGTTCAAGTTTTTCATGTAAAAACAGTGCAGTAAGACACTTTGCTTCTAGGTTTCCTATTAGACGTTGAATAAATGAACTCTTTTGCAATGTACTTGGATCCTTTTTAACAATAAAATAGTGTCCGTGTCCCAAGCCTTCATGTTACAAACATACCTCGGAGATATTCTCCACAATCATCGCGTTCTGGATAGGTAAAATGTGCCCCGCATCCTAGTTGCATTCCTTTATTTGTCAACAAACTTTTTCCAAACAGAACAACAAACGACTATCGTCTCCACGGCTCGCAGACGGCAGCGCTGCGATCGTCGCGCGGCCGAGACGCAGTGCGAGTGGTCAGGGCGCTCAGCCGGATGGGTTGCGAGTTCAAGGTCCTTGGCTGCGTATTATAACTGGTCGGGTTTGGCACGCCGTAACCGGTTTTAAAGTCATAACCGGCTCCAGAGAGCCGATTTTTAATTCCTAGACGGATACCGTATGAGCAGGTTTATGAAGCTGGAAGGAAGGAGGTTAAAGTTAACGGGAGGAATGTGGCAGATGCGGACGTGTAAGTGATTTGTGAGAGAAACCTTATTGGAAACTGGAACAAAGAATTTGGTTGTTCATTAAATTCAATGAAATTTGTTTTTTGAGTTGTCTAACCATTGGGGCTACTACAGAAGAGCTAGTAAATGAAAATATTGAATTATCATTGAAGTTCATCTCAAGCTATGATTTTATGTTATGATCTCAAGCTATGATAAGCTAGGATATATTCGAGAAATATTACTCCGCACGTTTAACGCCAAAAAGGAAAGTTTGGAACGTTACGCAAGTAAAATAATTTTTTTAAAAGTAAAAATATTCCTGGCTTATTATAGCCTTAAAAATATTATAAGCTGTCTTGTTTGGACCGAGGCCCCCAGCCGTCTCAGAATAGCACTGAAGATGGTCGCAATGCGGCCGAAAAAGCTTTATGCCACAATAAATACATACGACGAAACAACGCCTCAAATTCATTTAAAAATATTCCGTTGTGGAATTTGGACAAGAAGAACGGGAACACTTAAAACATAGGCTACTTCATTTGCATCCATGAATAAACAGGAAATAACAAATATTTGACGAGATAAATTGCAGGGCAGATCGAGTATGTTTCTGAAGTCGACACCTCGGTTATCTGAAAAGAGGTTTAGACGGCACCAAAAAATACAATTCAAATACTATTTTGCGGAAGTCTACGGGTTAAGAAAACACTAATAAATCCTTCGGTGTTCTTTAGCAAATAAACAGTGCGTTTTTGCAGTCGACGTCCCCAACGGACTGGTATAATTTGGTTAAAGCAGAAGCTGTAGTATTTGTGAGATTTTTTGGCAATCTATACATTCATTAAGGAAATCTTAATGTGCCAATACATACGTCAGATATACAATATATATTGTAAAACACTACTTTCTGAATTCCACACCAAAAATAATTCGAGAAATATGAATTTTTACACGAACTTGAGACCGGGAGCGGTAGCTCAGTGCATCAACTGATGTCACTGCAGCGCCTCTGACCGGGAAGCGAGGGTCCTAGGTCCTAGGGAGAGTCCCGGGGCTCCTAGGTTCGAGTCCTGATGGCGGCAGGATTTTCGACACTAGCTTTTCAGCTAGGTCGAATTCAGTCGTTGTCTGGAGGAGAATTCTAGCGGTCGGCTGCTCTGATCGGAGCTTAGAACTTGTCCCGGCTGGGGCGGTGCCCCGCTGGTGGGAGAGTCCTGGTTAGTGGGAAACCCCACTAGCCGACGGTAGGTCGGCGCCGGATCTCGCCATTCAGCGGGGAAAGATCACCGCCATCTCCCGAAAAAAACATGCACTACACTAACGGGACTAATGACCAAAGCAGTTGACGTGCCCGAAAACACGAAAAAATCAAATCAAATCAAACGAACTTGGGCAAGACTAATCGCCGAGTAACGAATTGCGACGTCAGCGGATAGATTTCATAAGGTACAGACAAATCTATTTCTTGTACCATGCGTTAGAGACGAGAGTTCCATAATCCCCGTAGAGCCATGGAACTCTTCGCTAGGCGCAGTTAGTCCCTTCACAAGCTGCCTTAGTACGCCCGACTTGTGTCGACACGGCTGCTGTTTACAGGGAGCGTTTTGATTGATGGGGGACGTCGCTAGTGGTCACCCCCTTCAGAAATTGACGTCGCCTGATTGAAAAGTATTATTTTGTCCCTGTCAAGGACACAACCCATTTGTAGGTGCATCATTTATGTTGTTCACTCTTTGAAAGTCAATGCATCCAAATCAGAGAAATTGGAAAAGAAATCTATCTCGGGAGCCTTCGTAGAATCTGTTCAGTCAGCGCAACAATAAGCGAGAATGGACTTCCCCTGGAAAAAGTAGGCAATCCGCACCACGCTGTTATCGCTGTCGAAAACTAACGGCAGACGTAGTGACCTAAAACGTAGTTTAGCATACATTGCTATTTACAAGCCTACTACTACACTGTCAGAAATTACATTAAATTTAAATCAATGTAGATATAATTTAACTTACTTGTGTACATTAAATTTAATTGTACATGTACATTAATTATAATGTACACATACATTAAAGTTAATGTAAACACACATTAAAGTTAATGTACACATACATTAAACTTATTGTACACATACATTAAACTTATTCTACACATACATTAAACTTATTGTACATGTATATTAAATTTAATTTACGTACATGAAAATTACTTGTATGTACTTTTACATTAAAAGTAATGCAGAAATTTCTGATAGTGTACTACAGCGCTATTGTGGGATGCAGTAGTGAACAAGTTATCAAACTAGCTTCTTACCCTGCGTTGTGAGGTCCGAATGAATTCTCTTGCAACACATTTATGAACTATCTGACTCGCGCAACTCGGCGTTGTCCAGGTAATTATCACAATAATTTGCTAGCCAGGTCAATGAAATGAATCTTATGAATAGTATACATTCGAAGTTCTGTTATTTACATCTCTGACACACCTCGTCCCCACCCCACCTCCGAACAACTCCGTTCCGTCTCGCTCCACCCGATCCGATCCGATAAAATTCGCCCCGCTGCGCCGTTCTACGCCCCGCTATGTCCCCTCAAGGCCCCTGTGAGATATTACTTACCCCTAGCCTAAGAAACTGTAAGAAGCACCCAAAAAAGGTAATTTCTGACGTTTATCAAACCTAATGTCACTGCTTAATTAACAACGTGTCCCGTGAATGTGATTACATCCTAGCTTGCAAAGCAAATGGTTCTTTATATTATAAATACAACTGGCAAACTGTTAGAGCTCATAAGCTAAAAGAACATTATTTTCTTTCATTACTAACAAAACAACACAGGGGTTTTCAAGATTGTGTTTAATGTTCTACGCAAAAAAAAAAAAAAAAAAAAAAAAAAATCAGAATTGACTATACTATGTTCTTCAAACGACTTAATCCAATTTCCATCTCTCTGTAAAATTTTTGGTCAAGTTCTTCAGGATATTTTCTTACTTTTTTGAGCTTTACTGGATGATAACAGGGCTGTTTGAAAATATCATGAGAGAGTCATCTTTTACTCATCACTTTTCCCTGAACAGTTTTAATATCATTACACTAATTTCTTTATACTGCGTAAGTAGTATGCGAGAAGATAAAAATATATGACTATTAGCTCCAAATACCGAGTGATTAATGGACTCTATCCACTGGTCTTTTTCATTCCTCTTGCACGTTGTATATTTGACTAGATTTTTTTGCCCTAGTGTCATACACAGCGCGGCACGCACAAGATGCTTCAAGTACTATACTGGAGCTGCGTCCCCTATGAAGTCTACCCTATAGATTGATTGATTAGTGATTCCGGACGCATCAGCTTCTAAGATTATTAGTCCCATTAGTGTAGAGCATGTTTTTATCGTGGAAGGAGGCGGTGATCTTCCCCCGCTGGCTGACAAGATCCGGTGCCGACCTACGTCGACTAGCGTGGTTTTCTCCAACCACAAATCTCCCACCAAGCTCTAAGATCCCGACTGGTCTCGCGACATGTGTGGTGGTGCAGTGCATGCAAGGGTGTGTGTAACGAAAGGGTAAAGACACAAGGAAAAGGAAGGAAAGATCGCGCGCGATTCTTATCCTATTTGTTAGGGTACTGCTTCGGCATTTGTCTGGTGTTGATCGGAGAAACCACGGAAAACTACCGATCAGAGCAGCCGGCCGCTAGAATTCTTCAGATAGCTGCTGAATTCGACCTATGTAGTGAAAATCCTACCACACCGTCGGGATTCAAAGGTCTCCAGGCCAGAGGCTCAGCAGTGGCATTCGTTGATACCCTAAATCCACCCGACTTTACGGGAAAGAGGCGAGGCTGGATTTCACGCCCAGTGCTCTTGTCTGCCATCTGTCTGACGCTGAGTCCTAGATTGATTGATTGATTGCTTTTTTCGTGTTTCCGAGCGCGTCAACTGCTTTGGTCATTAGTCCCGTTAGTGCAGTGCATGTTTTTTTCGCGGGAGATGGCGGTGATCTTCTCCCGCTGGATAGCGAGATCCGGCGCCGACCTACCGTCCGCTAGTGGGGTTTCCCCCTAACCAGGACTCTCCCACCAGCGGGGCACCGCCCCAGCCGGGACAAGGTCTAAGCTCCCGACCGGTCTCCTGGAGTATGTGGTAGTGTAGTGCATGTTAGAGTAAGTGTGTGTGTAAGGGAAGAGGATAGGACAAGGAAGAGGAAGGACAGACCGCGCGCGGTCCATGGCCCGTTTGGTAGGAAACTGCTTTGGCATTCGCCTGGTGTTGATCGGAGACACCACGGAAAACTACCGATCAGAGCAGCCGGCCGCTAGAATTCTCCTCCAGACAGCGTCTGAATTCGACCTATCTGAAAAGCTAGTGTCGAAAATCCTGCCGCCGTGGGGAGTGTAATCTAGGACCTCCCGGTCAGAGGCGCTGCAGTGACATCAGTTGATGCACTGAGCTACCGCTCTCGGTCTGAGACCTGGAGTTGCCGGCATCTCCCGGGCCGCAGCAACATCATTGGACCGCTGATCAGTTATCAGGGGATCTGAACAGGCTGATTTATGGGATGGGTCAAGTCTCGCTTCGCGAACGCCTCCATCGCGTGTCGCCACGCACAGATTTATTACTTGCGATTGCTCGACGCGAAACTCGACGCGCGTTGTCGCAATTATCGACTGAAAAGTTGAGCGCGGCAGTGGGAAATGGAGCAGGTTTCTCGTTGGTGTGGTCTCATTTCTGTGCCCGAGGAACAGGATTCGGTCCATGTGCTAGACGGAGGCACGAATAAAAGGATTCACTGGATATTATTTAGTTTCCTGTTGTAGCTGTTTGTTCTCAATGTCATCTGATTAATAATAAGCGGACGATTCTTGTTATGCTTCTTCCTCTTCTTCTTTCATCGTCTTTGCCTTCATCTTAATTCTCTTTGCCTTCTTCTTCATCCTCTTCGCCTTCTTCTTCACCCTCTTCGCCTTCTTCCTCATCGCCTTGATCCTCTTCGTCTTCATCCTCTTCCACATCCTCACCGTCGTTATCTTCCTCTTCCTTTTCGTCTTCTTCCTCTTCATCTTCCTCCTCTTCAACCTTTTCCTCTTCATCTTTATTCTCTTCCCCTTCTTTATTTTGTTTTTCGTCTTCTCCATCTTCCACTTCATCCTCTTCAAATTTCTCTATCAGCGGGAGAAACATAGAGCGAAACAGGCTGGATTGGGGGGGGGGGAGTTGTAGACAGGTCGACCACGGCATACCAGATAAGGTGTGCGGAAGAGACGGACGAAACACGATGAGCGGGAAGAACAGATAGAGCGGAAGGGGGTGGAAGGGCGGGGAAGACAGGCACAGCTGGCCCTGTCAGGCAAAGGTGCTAGGTAGACGATGGTGATAAACAAATACCCAGACAACGCCGGGAAATCGGCTAGTACAACTATACTAATTAATTCTAAACTTGTATGCCTTATTCTGACTCGTGCAACAAACGTAAACACTATACTTCAATTTTTCTATAGTGGCCGATGGCATTAGGTTATTGTTACACCTCCTACCTTACAAAATGAATATTTTTTAATTAATTTCCGAACAGAAATGTGCCAACCACTGTTAAAAAGATTCATATTGTAAGGCAAGAGGTCTAAGAATGACCTAATGTCATCGGCCACTATAGAAAAATCGAAGAATGAACTAGTAATAACCCAGAGCAGTGCAGTGCCTCGTTGTCCGGTTTGGCCCACCCGCGACCGCCTTGGTCCGGCCGCTGGCTGCTTCGTTAGCGCCGCCTCGCGCGCTTAAGAGCCGCGCGCTAAGCCAATAAACCTTGAGCGAGCGCGCGCGGGCGGGCGGGCGGGCCCCCGTCAGCGACCGCGCCGCCCGGGATTTGTTGGGATCGCCGCCGACAGTGCGCGCGGATTACGGGCTACCAGGCAACGCGATCCCCTCCTCCCCCGCCCGGCGGGTGGCTGCGGGCAGTGGGCGGTAGGCGGTGGGCGGTGGACAGTGGGCGGCGGGCGGCGGGCAGCGGTCGGCGTGGCGGGCGGCGGGCGGCGGGCGGCGGGCGGCGGGCGGCGGGCGGCGGGCGGCGGGCGGCGGGCGGCGGGCGGCGGGCGGCGGGCGGCGGGCGGCGGTCGGCGGTCGGCGGTCGGCGGTCGGCGGTCGGCGGTCGGCGGTCGGCGGTCGGCGGTCGGCGGTCGGCGGTCGGCGGTCGGCGGGCGGCGGGCGGCGGGCGGCGGGCGGCGGGCGGCGGGCGGCGGGCGGCGGGCGGCGGGCGGCGGGCGGCGGGCGGCGGGCGGCGGGCGGCGGCGGGCGATGGTGGATGGGAAAAGAGGAGGTTGGGTGGATGAGAGGCTGGGTGATGGGTGGGCGAACGGGAAAGCGAGGGAGATGTGTTTGAGTGGGCGTGCTGTGGAACAGGTGGGCGAGCGCCAACGATGGGCGGGCGGGCACGCGAGTGGGGTGGGCGTGCGAGTGCAGTGGGTGGGCAAGGTGGGTCAGAAAAGTGTGCGTGTTGGTGGTGAGATGGGATTGCGGGCAGGCGCGCAGGCGGAGCGCGACGGGTCTGGTCGGGTCGGGTCGGGTCGGGTCAGGTCAGGTCGGGTCGGGTCGGATCGAGTCGGGTCGGGCGGGCTGGGTCGCGGCGTGGCGGGGCGCAGTGGGTCGAGTCGGGTCTGGTCGCGGCGGAGGGGGTGGACGTTGCGGGGAAAGGGCGGGGTGAAGCGTGGCAGGGCGGGATGGGCAGGGCTACGAACGAGCGAGCAGAACTTCGGTCGGGGCGGGGCGGGCAAGCTGGGTCCGGCGGGGCGGGGCGCAGTGGGTCGGGTCGGGTTTAGTCGGGTCGGGTCGCAGCGGGACGGGTGGACGTGTAAGGGAGGGAGCAGGGTGCAGTGAGGCGGAGCGGGATGGGCAGGGCTACGAACAAGCGAGCAGAACTCCTACATGTTGATTATTCTCATGAAGATGTTGGCAGTTAGATGTGGCTAGATCCTACAAGTCTAATTTAAAGGGGAAACTACATTCATATAACAGCAAAATTATAATTATCTAAATCATCCTCCTTGTCAAATCCTATTATTTCGTATTATAAGATTATCGTAATTTTATACAAAAATAATAAAGAAGAAATATTGTAACAACAAGAAGGTTGACTAATAATGGTCCATTAGTGTTTCTATAATACCTACAGTGTTAATATATTATAGGTACCTCCTTTCTCATTAATTCGGAGAAACGTATCCAATAAAATGGTCTGTAACACATGGATTAATCATCGCATTGGTGGCGTACGATGGATTTTCATGAAGGGAATAAAGTATTTCCGCAACGGAGCAATACGTTTTGAGAATTGATCGACGCTCGAATATTCCCACGAGGTACATTAAGTAGACTAAACCCTGCACACTAAGTTGACAGATTAGGGTCCCCATTGAGTTAACACCTCAATGTATAAATTATTTAATACCCTAAATGTATAAAATATTTATATTTTAATTTTTTAATTGAAAATTTGATGGTTCGTTTTCATATATCTTCGATAATATTACATGGCCCGAATATACAGGGCCCTTTACATCCGGTCCTGTGTACTTCTACTTAAATCTAAAGTTCAATTCGTTTTTCTATCATTTCTTTAAAGTGTGAGACGCTTATTATTTGAAAATAATAATGGTTTCGCTCCAAGGTAATGCATAGAAAATAATACAATAAGTCAGAGAAGACAGTGATTATGAGAAGAGGCAGGAAGAGGCTTGTTTGCGACAATTCACTACAGCCTGATACAGAAAACTTGACAAAAAAATGGCATAATGTCACTTGAACAAACTGCTCAGAATTATTTTTAAAATCCTTTAGAATTTGTATTAGCACAATTAGAGAAAAACAAGGAAAAAAATTGTTGAAATAGTATACTCCGTAACAACAATAAATTATTACTTTATGTTTTTGATCCTTAGTTACTGTGTTAACTACGTTTCTAAGAAAGTGGTCTGTTTTATAAACAAGTGTTAACATCTTGGACATTTTGTAGTGTCATCTGTCACAACAATAATACACCGAGTTAACTTTTTGCTAGTTAAATTACTGTAATTTTCAAAGGGTCTTGGATGTATTAAACAGAGATTTTAGGGCTTTCGAAGTTCAGTGAGAACAGTGTCCTACTAAACGCACCACATGGGTGAAACTGCCTTCGCAAACTCAGTGCAAGTTCTCGGGGCGTTCATTGCAGAACCAACCACCAACACCGCAATAAAGTTGCACAAAGTGTAGCCCCAAGAAGACAGGTTTCCCAAACACTGTTGTCAACGACCAACCGCCACGTTGCGCCAACGGCTTGAAAATGGATCTTTGAAAGCCCTGTTTTGTTCTTAGTACACTGTTAAGAAAACAGCTCTCACAAATGTTATCGCAGCATTGAAGGAAATGTTTTGTAAACCTTCGTAAAATTGCACTTTAAACTTTAAGCTCACGAGTACCACTGAAAGAAAGAATGTTTGGACATTCCCACTCTGTGGGATTCCACGCCTAAGGGCGTTAAAAGCACAGATCGCCGGCGAGTAAACGAAGTTACGCGTTGCACCTGATGGTATCTGGGAAGGAGGAGAAGCGTGATCAAATGCATTACTAATTTCGAATATACGCGTAATTGACGGAGCTGTCGCTAGCCTTGTGAGAGATGTCTTTGGTTTCGTTAGATAACCAGGAAGGCTGGAAAATAGAAAATAGAAAATAATGAAAGTTTCGATTCTGATCGACAAAAGCAAATATTATATTAAGTTAATCGTCAATTTCACATTCTTGATGTTACGATTAAACCCGCCACTGCTTTCAACAGCGCTGACGTCATGCATCGAGAAAAAAGAAGCTTCAGGTTTTACGTGTGACTTTCAGAACAGCCAATTTCTTGATGCTTCAGAACCCTATTTTCCACATACTCGACCGAAACATTATTGCTGCAGCAGGCTCGTGGTGTTCCTCTGAATATTGCGTAACCTGTCTGATTGGATAAGATTTTGTCTTCAATATCATAAGCAGAAAATCGATACCAGTTGAGATATACAAATTTTCTCTCTACTTTAATATCTTGCAAAGATCTTAGCGTCCGGCTTGCTGGGTCAATGGGTCACGATATATTATAATCCTTATTACCTTTATAAGGGATTATAGGATCCGCAGACTATACAGCGCTGCTGGGAATCTGAAATAGAATGATTCTAATTCCTAGTTCATTACTGTTTGGATTGACTAAATGAAAGATCACTTTCTTTTCTAAAGAACAAAATTTAACAAAGTTTATTGTTACCTTTTTGCAAACAATATAGTGAATTTAATAATGATTTTGATGTTAGGCCTTTTATTAAGATATCTTTGAATTTAGAGTTTTATACCGCGGTTAACTTATCTATTCTTCGTTGATGTCCCTCGAAGACTTCTCAGTCGAAATATCTTGCGAGCTTGCCGTAGTCCAAAGTTCCAAGAAATCCTCTTCTGCTCCTATCCAAGATGGTGTCAAACTATCAAAATTATCAGTCCCGATTACGTCCTATGACATAGTCCCGAAACCTATAACTCAATCACCACTCCCGACAAAGTTCCAATTTATGCATCAATATTACTTCCACATGCAATATCTGCAATATTATTTACTGTCCTTAAACTTTCACGATCTGAAAACCCGACTCTGACTATCTGCACTCCACTCGCTCCCTCTCACGACCTACGATCCGTTCAGACACGCGATGCCGGTCAGAATGAAATCTTCCTGCATGATTCACCCCTCGAAGCTTCGTATTAAACTACCTTCTTTTTTTTTATAACATTTGACCGTCCTTCTCTCACCCAGCCAATCCATGCGTTCGTTATATTTTGATGTAGCTGACCTTTCGATCGTCTAAACTTCTTAATGCATATTCCACCATATTGTCTTCAAATAAATGTTAGTTTATATTCATGTGACATATCGGTATGTCACACAGTGTCACGAGGAATATACTATACATTTATAAGCAGACTAAGAAGGTGCTTACGGTTCCTGCAGGATACGGACCCCAATATTTTATTCTACCAAATTTTGTATTAGTTCGTATATATTTAACAAATTTTTAATTTTTTATTGCTAACATTTTTATTTTCTTTTATACACATGTCCAATATTTTTTTATTTGGTGATTTCATAGTTTGGTCATGCTCAGGACCCTTTAAAGGATTAATTCTGCCCTTAGTGGGGCCTGTAGGAAACGACAGGTACTTCATGTGCTATAGGTACATTCTGTGATTCATTTTGTGACTATTTCCTGGCATGATGTAAATTTCATGTAAAATTATCTTTTTTCTTTTCCCCTTTAGAATAGTGAAGGAGGAGAATCCTCATTTTTACTGTAAGGGCAGAGTGAAGAGGTCTGCGAATATTCAAGACCCCGTGTCAGCCCCAAAGAAGCAATAGTTCGAACACGCACAGCAATTCTGTGACCGCGCACATCGCCGCACAGCCGCGGTCGTTTTGGCACGCCACGCCTCTCCACGCCACACTACTCCCCCAAGTCAACACACACTGGTCTGAACCGAGTCTAATGCGCGCATAAGCAATAAATAAATAAATAAATAAATAAATAAAACAAATAAATAAATAAATAAATACCAATTCTAGAATCTTTAAAAACTATAAACCTAAACACTAAATTTTAAAAAATTTCTAGACCTAGAGACATCTTCAAAGATGAACTTTCAAAGGAATAAAAGTTCTTGCCTATTAGTAATGAAAATATGTTATGTTCGATTCTGTGCATGTTTTATCATGGGAGGTGGCGGTGATCTTCCCCCGCTGGATGGTGAGATCCGGCGCCGACTTACCCGTCGGTTTGAGGGGTTTTCCGATCAAGGTTACTCTCTTTAGGACACAGGCCCAGTCGGGACAAGCCCTAATTTCTCCATTCGTAAGTGGTAGTGAAGTGCATGTAAGTGCACATGCAAGTAATGCGTGAGGATAGAACAAGTATGAGGAAGGAACAATCACGTTCGGTCCGTGGCTCACTTGTTAGGATACTGCTGCGGCATTCACCTGGTGTTGATCGGAGAAACCACGGAAAACCACCAATCACAGCAACCGACCGTTAGCATTCTTCTCTACACAGCGCCTGAACTCAACAAAGCTACGTAGCTATTGTCGAAATTCCTGCCACAATCGATACTCGAACCCTAGAACATCCCGATTAGAGACGCCGCATTGACATCAATTGATGCCCTGAGCCGTATCAACCGCTAACACTGAGCAACTTCCTACTAGGGGAGAAAGAAGGTATTACTTCGACGAAACAGGCAATTTGAATTTAGCTCAGACGTTTCATTTAGGCTAGAGGATCTTTTACATGCAGCAGATTTTCTAACATGGGACAGCCGGCTTTACTTCTCCACCGAAGGAAGGCGCACGAAGGATTTTTTCGCCCTTAAAAATCCACGGCTTCGATCGGGTTTGTGCCCGCAAACTTCCTACTAGGGGAGAAAGAAGTTATTACTTGGGCGACGAAACAGGCAATTTGAATTTAGCTCAGAGGTTTCATTTAGGCTTGAGGATCTTTTACATGCAGCAGATTTTCTAACATGGGACAGCCGGCTTTACTTCCCCACCGAAGGAAGGCGTACGAAGGATGTTTTTTGCCCTGACGAATCCACGGCTTCGATCGGGTTTGAACCCGCAAACTTGGGTACAACAGCCCGACATGCTAACCGTTACACCATCGCCACCACAATGAGCCCCCTGCACAAATTTTGAAGTAAAACTGATGCCGTATTTTCTTCTAAAAACCGACACTTGCGCGTGTTGGAGCCACTGTGCATCGCGGGGGCTCGCGTGCGCCCGAGGGGCAGATCCGCCGAGAGGAAGGATTTAGTGGTCGGCGCCACGCCACGCCACGCCGCAACCCGCGCAGCATTTGTATTTAAATGGCATTCCGAGGCGATGCCCGGAATCTGCTGCCCGACCCGGGAACGGGTCTCGCCAGAGGCGCTCGCGGGCCGCGTTAATAGAGAGCTCGCGGGGCGAAGGCAGTTCGCTCTGGGAATGAAAATCGAGAGGGAAACTCGCGGGGAACTGTACGTAGGGAGTACGTAGGAACTAGTAGAAGGGAGGACTGTACGACGATTGACTAATTGATTTTTTCGGGTTTCCGGCGCGTCAATAATTTTGATCATTAATCCCGTTAGTGTAGTGCATGTTTTCTCAGAAGATGGCTGTGATCTTCCCCCGCTGGACGGCGAGATCCGTCCTACCGTCGGCTAGTGGGGTTTCCCCCTAACCAGGACTCTCCCACCAGCGGGGCACCGCCCCAGCCGGGACAAGCTCTAAGCTCCCGACTGGTCTCCCGGCATAGTGTAGTGAATGTTTGTGTGTGTAAGGGGAGAGGATAGGACAAGGAAGAGGAAGAAAAGTTCGCGCGCGGTTCGTGGCCCGTTTGGTTAATTATCCATTGGTGGAATATGAAAGAAAAATAATTGAATAACACATGTGTCTATAAAAATATTAAAGGAACAAGGGAAGTCCAACGATCATCACGACTATTATGAAACAATGGATGCTGTAACAACAATAATTTTCCTGATCGTATGAACTGATCGAGAATGATCGAAAAACAATAAATATTGTGGCACCAATTATAAAACGAACTTCAGTATTTTTTGGAGTAGAGAAAAAAACCAGACAAGGTGAATAAATAAAAGCATTTTCTAAAGAATAAGAAAATTATGTTGTATATTCTTGTGATCCAACTTCTTGGTTTTCTGTTAACTGATAATTAATAACAACAGTAAACGTTTGTGAAAATATACTGTTAATCGAGTTTTTCAGGTTTTTAGGTTCATCAGGTTTTTAAATGTAATGTTTATAGGCACCTGGGATGCCTTAGCGAACAAACTATATTTCATAGTATCTGCACACTTTAGATCTTTTTCATAATTTCTTTCTCTGACATGAGGTATGGAACTTATCAATGTTCGCTCTGAGTGAGAGAATAAATGTTGATCATTAGGAGATCATCAACGACCTTACCAGCGTCCAAGTCTGAAGTCGAGAAACCAGTTCCCTGCATCGTAAGAACGTGCGAGCCCGAGAAAATGCAAAAATCACACAAACCAAACTTCAACACATTCCGAAAAGTACTCAAAACACGCTAATAATTAGGTGCATTCGATTTACATATATTATATAAAATAAATATATGTATTTATTTTACTAATAAGTCTGTATTTGGGGGACAACTATGGAGAACAAGAAGTAAATAAACACCGTAAAGGTTTTACTGTTTATGAAGCAATCACTTCAGAAATTCCACCGCTCACGACACACGAATCTTTCAGACACAACGTAATAAATGCATCATGATTTCATATGATATTCGTATTTCTGTGAAGAGCAGATACTTCCGATTTATTCGTAATCTTGATAATCATTACGAGTTTGCAGAAGTCTGCATTAACGACGTGATTATTCGATGAATTCGCTGTTATATTGTCTACTTTTGTAGACAATATAAGTGCAACATTTAAGAAATGGATATCACATGCCGCCCTTAAACAGCTACAGATCAGTTAAAACTTCAGACTTCTGGAATTTCTTACCTGAGCTGTTATCCCTTAATCATAGCAATTTCACAGTTTCCTGAATCTCTTATCACGAGGAAAAAGGTACTTCCGTTCTTCAACAAATTCACATCACTTACACTAGTATTCGACTTTTCATTAGCACATGTTAATGATTCTGCTACACTGAATTCCAAACGCTTTATGACTCAAACATCGAATTGTATCGCAAGAACAAAAAGTAAGACTTAAACAAGCATTACACACATTTTGATTTTAAGCAGTAAAAATCAATTACGTAAGTTTGACCAGAGTATTGTTGCCGCATTTTATAAATGGTTAAAAGAATCGAACAAATAATTGATCGTATGGAGTTTGTCTCGCTAATGAACAAGGAATGTTGTGAATTTTATTATTATAGTTAATGCAATAAAATAGCTTCTCAGACCATCCGCGTGTCACAGCGACCATCATCCCAACCATAAACGATAATCAATCATCATTACTCTCAGTACATACATCAATCTTCATGATCACATTAACATTGCACTCTTTAGTGGAAGGCAAAGGCAAACTACCACCGCGACCACCTGCCAAGAAAAGGGAAGTCATTTACATTCAGCGGCGGCTACGCTGAATGTTGGTTGTGGTTGTGGTTGTGGTGGTGGTGATTGTGGTGGTGGTGGTAGTGATGGCGGTGGGGATATTGGTGGGGGAAGTGATGCATCCATAATCACTAACATCTCTTATTACACGCCGTCATCATTATTGTCTTGCAACAATACTGGGGGCAAGATTGAATTGAATTGCTTAGAAGAAAGTCTCGCGACAAGTCCAGTGGAAACTCTGTCGGCAAGGTTGGGTGTGTGACTGACAGTGAGTCTGGCGGCAAGTCTGTCAAGACAAGCGTCAATGATTTGCGGTAAGTCTCGGGGGGAACGGTTAAGTGGCAAGACGTCAATGATTTGCGGTAAGTCTCGGGGGGAACGGTTAAGTGGCAAGACAAGATTGTGGATCTGTTGGGAGGTCGAGGTCGAGGTCGAGAGCGAGGGCGAGGGCGAGGGCGAGGGCGAGGGCGAGGGCGAGGGCGAGGGCGAGGGCGAGGGCGAGGGCGAGGGCGAGGGCGAGGGCGAGGGCGAGGGCGAGAGCGAGGAGCAGGCTAGCGAGCAAGCGAGGCGAGGGCGGTCGTGAGGGCGGTCGTGAGGGCGGTCGTGAGGGCGGTCGTGAGGGCGGTCGTGAGGGCGGTCGTGAGGGCGGTCGTGAGGGCGGTCGTGAGGGCGGTCGTGAGGGCGGTCGTGAGGGCGGTCGTGAGGGCGGTCGTGAGGGCGGTCGTGAGGGCAGTCGTGAGGGCGGTCGTGAGGGCGGTCGTGAGGGCGGTCGTGAGGGCGGTCGTCAGGGCGGTCGTATGGACGAGGACACAGGCGAGGGAGCAAGCGAGGACGAGAGCGAGGGCGAGGGCGACGGCAAAGGGGGGCCGGGGCGCAGCAGGCCGGAGGGCAGGGGCGAGGCGGAGGTCGGACACTGTCCTGGTCGACCGCTCCGGCAACGGCTTCTCCGCCTCCATGCCGCGCCGCGCTGGTCGAGTGCCCGAAAGCGGTGCCAGCACCCACGATAAATCGCCCCAATGACCTGTCGTTATCTTCATATCGATACTATCAATACATTCATGATATACGACGCCCGTACGGTTTTGGAATCGAGACATGACATAAAATATATGGCGCTTAATTCTTTTTAATTGGAATTCACGAACAATGAAGATGAGTAATATTGCATATTCATCATGGAGGTTCCGCTAGAATTTTTAATTTTTGTAATTTCTATCGCTTGTTTTGCAACGCTTGTGCTTGAGAGAGAGAGAGAAACCTAATATAGATCGTTGCCCTAACTATTTAGCTGCCTATCTCAATCGTTTAAAGCGTTTTAACGTTTTACAAACAAACCTGCTATAAATAAACTTGAATAAAGCTACAGCAGCACATTGTGGTAGTTGATGGTGACTTGAATTGTCGCTTTTTTATAGTAGATTGTGCAATTTTCTAAAATTCAGAGGTTTCAACGAAAAACTTACCTACGGCTTTTTTGTATGAATATTTTGCACTATTCGAGAAAAAAATAAAGAATTCGGAGCTGATTCTGAGAACTGACGGAGAGACGGATGGAAGGACAGACCGACATTTTACATTAAACCAAATTTTCAGACCGACATTTTACATTAAACCAAATTTTCGAGATTAAGGAGCAAAAACCGTGAAATATGACTGTGGAGTATGTTAGATAAAGTATTTCACTACATATAGCAATAAGAATTATCTACATTTTTGATATCAAAGTCCCACAATACGAATTGTTCTCACGAAAAATTTCGTCTCATCTGCAGCTTTACTATATTTTCTCTTTACTACGTAAGTACGTGGTAGGTGAGTGAGTACAATTGAAACGTATCGACAATTCGCGATAATTTTCGTCCTTCTGCTCTTGAATTCTGCGCTACTGAAACCATAGAACATAAATATCTGACGAAGAGTTTGCGGAAGCATGAAATCCGGTATCTCGCATAGTAGGTTCAACGTGCTCTCATATTCCATTCGGGCAACTCGGTGATTTCGAGCCCTCACGCTAGACAAAGACACCTGATACATGTTACATATTGACGCAGCCAATGCCAACTCGATGTGCAGGGCGATTGGAGGAGGTCAAGTTAATATCTGAATGGCTACCATCGATTTCCGATTCGCAGTTCATTTGCCGTATACTGTCACACGCTGCCGCATGAATCCGAGTCAATCAGATTCTGCGGTTAATATATTGTTCGTGCTTTATCCGCCTTTTTGGTATGCTGCTACGGCTCTCTCAGATTTCGGTGTACAGTCTTTCGTGAATAGTATTAACACACCAGAAAAATTTGTTGACCGTGATACAGTGAAATCTCGTTAACACGAATTTTAAAGCTCCGAAATAATTGGCATTTGTTCGTGTTACAAAAGGTCGAGTAATTTCAGTATTAAACGTATGACACGAACCAATATTGGATTCCAGCAAGGAAATTCAGTAATACGGGTATACAATATATACCCAAAATTTGTTCGTATTTAGTGATCTGGTAGTAATAAGAGTTTACTGTATAAATAGAAGCAACGTTCATTGTCATACAATTAAAATGTGACCGTTAATTTTTTATATTTGCGTGAAACGGAGTCAAATTATTGAAATGGAAAGTTGAATGTCTTTCAAAGCTTGAATGTGTCTTCAAGCTGAGTAAGTACTGCTAATGCCTCCCAAGAAAAAACATCAAAATTAATAAGCAATACGTCATATGAAAAACAAATTCTGAAAAAAAAGTATCAATGAATGAAATTTCTAAGATAGAGTACAGAGATTGATTTTATTTACCACACATTTTTAAGGTCTAGATTTTTAGCTTGCAACAATTCCGTATTTAATGCTGCACAAGGGTTTGTGTGATGAGAGATAGTAAAATAAAATTTCAAGATGTTTATGGCCAGCTCTGAATGTATGAGAACAGTTTCCAATTGTTTTTGTCAACGTCCGATATGCGTTGGAAGATGAAACTATCATTTAGAATTACAAAAGTGACTAATAATAACTGTTCCAAAAGATGAAACATTAACTCATTACTCAATGATAGAAGGAAAAAGCTTTCGCTGGGGTCATTGGTTGACATCCCGCACTGGTATGCGACTGCTAATGACAATTAAAGATTTATATATCTGAAAATATATAAATAACTGTATAATTGCATTGTCTCTTTTACTTTTTCGCCTTGCTACGTACTTAGTAAAGCGAGAGTATTGTAATGCTGCAGCGGAAATCGGCGATTTTTTGTCAGAAAAACGTCCGTCCATCTGCCTGTATATCCATGTCTGTCTGTCTATCTGATTGTCGTCTGAGGTCAACGCTAGCGCCTAAACCGTTTAGACGATTGTTATTTGTCGATATAGATCATATTTCCGTTGAACTTTCAGAATTTTCGAAAATTGCAACAGTTGGAAATAATGCGATAAATATATACTGTTGTAGCAACTCTAATTTTAGGGAGTGATTAGGGAACCTCCCCGAATTTACCCTCCCACTCCTTAGTGATACTCTGATGGATGTGTGCTTGAAAGCGCGTGCAGTTCCTTGAGCCAGCCTGCCAGAATGTGGCATTTCTTGAGATTGTTGGACCGGGAGCGGTAGCTCACTGAATCAACTGCAGTGCCTCTGACTGGGAGGTCCTAGGTTCGAGTCCTGATGGCGGCAGAATTTTAGACACTAGCTTTTCAGCTAGGTCGAATTCAGTCGCTGTCTGGAGGAGAATTCTAGCGGCCGGCTGCTCTGATCGGTAAGTTTTCCGTGTTTTTTCCGTTCAACACCAGGCGAATGCCGGAGCAGTACCCTAACAACGGACCACGGACCGCGCGCCATCTGTCCTTCCTCTTCCTTGTCCTATCCTCTCCCCTTACACACACACTTACACTAACATACACTACACTACCACATATTCCGGGAGACCGGTCGGGAGCTTAGAGCTTGTCCCGGCTGGGGCGGTGCCCCGCTGGTGGGAGAGTCCTAGTTAGGGGGAAGCCCCACTAGCCGACGGTAGGTCGGCTCCGGATCTCGCCATCCAGCGGGGGAAGATCACAGCCATCTCCCGATGAAAAACATGCACTACACTAACGGAACTAATGACCAAAGTAGTTGACGCGCCCGGAAATACGAAAAAATAATCAATCAATCAATTGAGATTGTTGGGCCGGTTGAGAAACCTCGATACAACAATTGTTGGCACTCAGCGACTCCGACCGGGAGGTCACAGGGTTCGTGTCCCGACGCTGGCGGATTTTAGTCCCCAGCTAATATTTCGATTTCATGCCGCTATCTGAAGAAGAATTCTAGCGTGAAGTTGCTCTGATTTGTAGTTTTGCGTGATTTCTTCGATCAAAGCGAGGCTAATGCCAGAGTGGAATCTTAACAAACCGACCGCGGATCACGCGATTTTTCCTTCCTTATCCTTGCTCCGCTTTACACACATACACGTATTTCCATGGACAGCCAAACACATGCAAGGAGACCAGTCGGGAGTTTACAATTTGTCCCTGTTGGCGTGGGGCCAGCTCGGGAGATAACAAGAGGGGGAATTTCGAATTGTAGGCGGGCGGAGGATCAACTTTCCATCGGGAGAGGAACACCGCCCAGGAGATAATCTGAAATACACTTACGGGACTTTCGCCGTGGAAGCTGATGCGTTCGGAAACTCACAATCAGGTAAAGCATTTTTCTGTAAATATGTATTTACTAAATAAGCTAATATCGATACTACTTTGCATTATCATTATGTTTCACAGTGTGCAGAGTCGAAAAATGACTCTTTCCCCCCATATTTTTCCTTCTTTAGGGTTTTGGTACATATTTTAATAAAATATCATTATATTTTCCGTATTTGATTTTAAATATTTTTGATTTTATATGAAATATAGCCTATTACGCTTAACAGTGAAATTTCATTACATATTAAAAATGCATCTCAACATTAAGAACTTTAAAATTTTCAGTAATTCCTCAAACATTAGAGTGTTTTTTTAAATTAGGGAGAATTGACAATGGAAAAGCAAGTTAAGAAAATTTAAAGTTTTAATTTATGTGGAGAACAGATCCACTCTCCGGCCCTGAGGCCCTGTCTGAAGGGTCTGAGAGTCCTGCGGAGTGAAGGGGGCGGGGCGCGAGGAGGCGATGAAACTATTGGATTTGTTTGATAGATGACCTTGATATCTCGATGGTCTGTGGAAAACACCTCGTTTCAGTACCCCTTCTCCTTCCCTCTGAGGCTGTCACCCAGAAATTACTTGACGTCACAGACCTTAACATCAGAATTCAACTTATACGGCTCCTCATTGTCATTTACTCGTACTGTCCAGTTAGAATACTACGTGTTGGCTCAGTTCTATTAAGACAGCGTAAAATGCCAAAAGTAGCATAGTCAGCAAGTGTAAAAAAATTAAGTTTTAGAATTTAAAGATGACAATAGAAGTGACAATAAAATATATTACTACCATAGTATTTTTATCATATTAAGTCCATATTTAAATCCATAGTTCCATTAAGTAACTACATATATATTTACATATTTTTATTCTATATAAATCCGTTTCCTGCTCATAATAATCGATCAGTCAATCCTTGAAACCGTCGGCAATACCATTGCCTCTGGGGCTGCTCGTAGTTGTGGCCTGCCCGCGCGTCAACGGGCGACGCCACGTCCAAAGCACCGCGCCCAACCCCTTTCCCCCACCACTCCGCATCACAGGGACGGGAGGCGGAGACGGCGACGCGACTCGACGGTCCGGGGTTTTAGAGGTGGCTCTCAATTGGGACTTGCGAGGCAGTGGGGTTGGATTGTTGAAGGCAGCGGCGAAAGAGGGAGGGGAAAGACGGGGAGGGATGGGAAGGCGAAGAGGGAGGGGAGGGGAAGGAGAGGGAGGGCAGTGATGGGACTGGACGGGGAGAGTGGAAGAGGCAGATAATGGGATGTGATAGAGGAAGAGGAAGAAGGGAGAGAAGGAAAGCGAGCCGGAGAGCGGAGAAGTCATTTTAAATTTGTTTGATGTTTTTCTGTTATTTTGCGTTTCGTATGGATGTTTGGATTGTGTTTCGTATGCATTTGCTAATTTATTTCCTTCTCTGTCCTGTCGATGTTTCCTTTTGTTAATTATGTTTGCATTTCATTGGATTTTGTACATTGTGTTTCATTTTACCCGCACACAGATAGTATCCCAACATTGCATATTGCGACACGCTGATTTCGGAGTAACACAAAAGAGAAAATTGTAGACAATGCGACGTACAACGCAAACTCGTGAGAAGGTAATTCGCCGAAGAATAGTATTCACCGACTAGTACAACATACGCCTCCGAAACAATTTTGCACAGGGCACTGACAAACAACACGTTTTGCGCCAAACGACCAGAGCACTATTGCAGTACCGGAGAACGGCGGAGCTGAATAATTGTGGCGTCATGGAGAAAAACACACTGACATTTTCAAGTATGTACAAGTTTATTTACACGTACGTACAATAACCAACTTCTGCTCCGAAACGACACCCTTGTAAGTATTTCCCTGTGGATACCCCACATAGCTAGGGAGGCCCCGCCTCCTCTGACGCTACTCCCGCGCCACTACCGTGACCTCGTCACCCGTGCACTAGGCACGACACGCTCCAGCCTGGGAGTAAAGTTTTGCGCATCGCGCGAGGTTTCCAGAATAAAACCCACCGTCTGAGCTCGTCGGCTCGATTTTATACCAGAGTGCAGCCGTCACGTGACCGTCCTAGGTGTGGGAGGGAGGCTCGCGTCTACCACGTGACCTTCCCGGTCAAGCTGGCGTCCCCTTTGTCTAAATGTATCGCAACGCCGGGCCGCAGCTATTCATGCCCGCAGGTATGCGATACTTCCGCTCCTCCTCCCACCCACGGCCGCCAACGTGACGCTACATAATGATGAACGAGTGGTCAGCCAAACTGCGCGCCAGCAGAAAGGAGAATAGAGGTTTGCGATAGTCCGCCGGCCGGTTGTTTGCGGGAGTCCGAAGGCCGTCAAATACCACAACCCAAGATACAACAACACTTCTATTGCTACCGCACACACAATTGTCAGACCACATACTGCATGGTAAGATACAGCGTTGACCTACACATTGGCTTGCGGAGAATGTTCCTCTCCAGGTATCTCCCCCAACGGGACACTGCCCCAACCCGGACAAACTCTAAGTTCTCGACATGCGTGGTGGAGTAGTACATGTAGATGTGTGTGTAAGGTGAGAGGATAGGACAAGGAAAAGGAAGGAAAGATCGCGCGCCCTGCATGACCCTTTTGCTTAGATACTGCTCTGGCATTCTCCCGGTATTAGAACCAGGAGAAACCCCGGAAAACTATCTACTAGAGCAGCCGTACGCTAGAATTCTCCGCCAGACAGCGGCTTAATTCGACCCAGCAATGTATAGAAGGATTTTCCTAAGGATGAGCCAAAGTGACAGTTCGCATAACAAATAAACATCACATATAATTCAGAGAAGTATCCCTCCGCCGCGACAGCTGTTCAGCCACGCCTCTTCGTAAAATATTTGGAAACATAAGTATACAGAAGTCCAAGAGTTTCGCTGAGGTATATGAACGTACGCGAGTCCGGGAAATATTTAAATTTAATTACGTATGTGGAAAATCTCTTAACATGCTCTCACAATCAATAAAGGAAAACTGCCACGAATGTAAATAGAAAGAAAAATGATTTTATGCTGGAAACACGTGCACCGGTACACATCTCGCATTCAAGTCTCGGTTTTAAAATAAACATAATATTTATCACACAAAAAGTAAATGTAACGTAATGTTTATAGAAAGAATAATTTTTACAGAGGAGCACATTACACCGTACTTCCTAATTTCAATTATTTCTCGCGGCGCGCTATATTTTTGTCGGACAAGGACACCACAAAAGGAAGTGTCGAAGCCATTTACAAGTTAGCCAACTGCAAACGAACGAATGCAGGAAGGGAGTCTAATGGGCTCAAGGGAATGACCACAGAACCTTCAGTTATGTTGCCAGCACTAGCTGTCACTTTGGCTCATCCTTAGGAAAATCGTTCTAGAGTAAGGACCTTCCGGTCAGAATCGCTGCAGAGACTGTGATAATATTGGTTCTGAGCCAACTCAGCCGAGTTCAGGTTAGGATAAGGTCGCGCCTCGAAAATGTAGTTTTGATGTAGCGGCAACAACACCGATGTCCAGGTGCGGCGAGGAAAACCAATGGTAATTTCAAGAAGAGATTGGTGCGTGTGTGAGACGAAACTACAGAAAATTCGAAATCTAAAAAAGGGGGGGAGGAAAGGGCAGAATCACATCTGAGACCCCACATAAATGTGAATTATAATAAAAACGAAGTCCAAAGAGAAAGAAAAGAAGAGGAAAGACAAGTCAAAAAACAACGAAAGACTCGAAAAAATCGACAAAGAAATGGACAAAAAGAGACCACGAAGAGAAGATGCAAGATACGGAGAAGGAAGGAAGAAGCGATTATGAGGAAGACTCATGGAGATTGAAAAGGGATAAGAGAAAATAAGATAAAAGGGATCCACGTGATCCGTGCAAGCCTCTTTTCATTGAGCTTGGAATCTTACCATTGCCTTGCCTATTTATTTATGAGTCTGTAGTATTTGTCAAAACTGAATTACTTAACGGTGGGAACATATTTTCATGTAATACTGATATTTATAGTTACAATACTCGACCTAGAAATCATGTTCATCAAGTGTCAGTATCAACAGCTCACTACAAGAAATCCACATACAATACATGTACGCTACTTTACAATGCATTGCCAGATGAAATTAAACAATTAAAATTGGTACACAAATTTAAATTAAAAGTAAAATCTTTTCTGCTGCAAAACTGTTTCTATACAATTAGAGACTATACTGATCGCCAAAAAGAAACAATGTTTACTTTAACAAAAACAAGATATAGTATAATGAATTAGTTTACATTTGCGTTGTATAATTTAAAAAAAAGAGTCAATATAACCTGTAACAAATAATGTACTTCTGGGTCAATGACCCCCATCTCGATCAGGTTTTTGTTCAGTTTCCCTGATCCATTGAGCAAATGCTGAGATGGCCCCTTGATTTGCTTCTGGACGTAAATGTAGCTTCACTATGAGCACGTTTTGTTGAACTTTCCTTTGCTTGTAGTGGTAGTAGAGCTTAGGGTGAGTTTCTATTTTGTTAACAATACAGAAAAATCAAGTCTGTTCGTTTCTTTACCGTTAAAAATAAGTTTTCTATAATTTGGCAACGAAAATATCTAGTTTTTGAAATGTTAATCTCTCGCTTTTTAAATTTGTTATTATTATTATTATTATTATTATTATTATTATTATTATTATTATTATTAATCTTTCAACTATTAATAGTTAAATTGTTGGGAAGGGATTCTGAAACTCAAGAAAGCGTGCGCAGATGATTTTCTCCCCCATACGTCACATACAGTTATTGACTGTTTTTGACTAAAATAAAATAAAATAAAATAAAATAAAAAAATAGAACAAAGATAAGAAGATAACACACGAGATGAATGGAAGTGAAAATGAAGAATGAGAAAAAAATAGGATGGAAAATGAGAAGGAAAAGGAAATGAAAGACAGAGGAAATTACACTATTAATATTTTCAAAATGGACAAAAAGAATAAGGGGAAGGGATAGAGCCTGGAAACATGCACGAAATAAGTCAATCTCAGCCACTGAACGCCGTCCCCCTGCCCGCCTACCCACTTTCCCAACGCCCCTCCCTTCCACACCCGGACCCGCCCCTACCTCCGTCCCGCCGTCCCCAATGCCGAATCATTAGGCCCCCCGCTGCTAAACCACGTTTAATGGAGGTTGATTTGTGTTACTTAGAAGACTGGTGGACGCCAGAGCCCTCGTAATCCTTTGGAAAATCACTAGCAGTTACGTAACGGGGCAGGCGATGCTCTCGCCTCGTAAACAACCTTCCGAGGAGAAGGGACAAGTTCCGTAGGCGATATCGCTGCATTGGGGCAATTGGGATACAAAGGAGACAGCGATAACGGTTGTGGCTCGGGAGTGAGAAACCGGGAGCGGTAGCTCAGTGCATCAACTGATGTCACTGCAGCACCTCTCACCGGGAGGTCCTAGCTTCGAGTCCTGACGACAGCAGAATTTTCGACACTAGCTTTTCAGCTAGGTCGAATTCAGTCGTTGTCTGGAGGAGAATTCTAGCGGCCGGCTGCTCTGATCGGTAGTTTTCCGTGGTTTCTCCGATCATCATCAGGCGAATGCCGGAGCAGTACCTTACCAAACGGGCCACGGACCGCGCGCGATCTGTCCTTCCTCTTCCTTGTCCTATCCTCTCCCGTTACACACACACACTTACACTAACATGCACTACACTACCACATATTCCGGGAGACCGGTCGGGAGCTTAGAGCTTGTCCCGGCTAGGGTGGTGCCCCGCTGGTGGGAGAGTCTTGGTTAGGGGAAAACCCCACTAGCCGACGGTAGGTCGGCGCCGGATCTCGCCATCCAGCGAGGGAAGATCACCGCCATCTCCCGAAAAAAACATGCACTACACTAACGGGACTAATGACCACAGCAGTTGACGCGCCCGGAAACACGAAAAAATCAATCAATCAATCAATCGGGAGTGAGAACCGCAGATGAAACGCCATATTAAAACGACCTCCATCCTCTATGATGTATGCATTTAAACTACAGATTACTTTACACCCTTCACTTACCTAAAAATTAGTTTTTCTTATGAAATTATAAATTATTTTACCTTTCAAGGACTGTCGCCAGAAATGCAACATCACAGCTCAAACTTGAGGGGAGGTGGAAGCGTTCGACTATCACAAAAATCGTATTTAGGTTTTTGCATCTTTAAATAGCTTCATTGATTTATGGTTTGGTTTTGCATTTAGTTTAATCAGGAAATTGAAAAAACAGTCGATGACTTATGTGGGAGAAGTATTAAACAGCGCACATTATGTTGAGCTCGAGAAAACGTTCTCATCCTTTTAATATTGACAATTGAATGATGAATAATGGTACCAACAAAGTGTGGTTAGCCACATTTGAAATACCTTTACTTTGAGTAGTACTCATACTCACTTTCCTGCAACTCTCTTCGATTGTTCTTAATTACCACACGCCGGTTAACAGAGACTTTTAATTCTACAGTCTGCTTGGGTTGTGTAATAATTTAATGCAACAGTTCACTGTTCAAAAAATATTATAACGAATCGATTCATTTTTTCCTCGTTGAAAACTACGTTTTGAATTTGTGGTTCACAAGCAGTGCTGCGATGTTGGCCTGACTCAGCAGTCGGAATGCGACGGTGTTTTGGGAAAAGGTTAGGACCGATTAGAGCGACCTGAAATGTTTATTTAGGCTGAAACGAGTCACGAATTTGAATGTAGGTTTGCATCGCAAGAAGGATAGGATTTAGACAAACTGTTTTGTCTTTATTCATTTACAATGCGTCATTCATTAAATACAATACCTTCAAAGCTAAAATAGTCTTTTGTTAATTTTTATTGATAGATCTACATTGTTAGCAGGCTGAGCGTCAGAACTGTAGATACAGAATCAACATTTGTGGTTGCGATAATTTTGAACATCTTCCCAGTCTGAAGGCAAATCTTTAAACTTCAAAGGATTTTGCGTCAAAAGACGATTTTTGAGTTATGACATTATTTCACTGATATTACCTGTACTAATAAAAGTAATTCTTTGTCTTTAGTTCTTTTGAGCAGTAAATATGGGGAGCGATATGGAATCTACGCCAAAAGGCCTCTCTCCTCATGGAAATGGTATCCTAACGGTTTTAATTTTTGAATTTATTGATAAATATCAATAATGCGCATTATAGGGTTCTATAATCACAATGATACATATTAATGAATTAAACATTTTTAATTAGTGACAAAATTATTTAAATTTTATACATTTTACTCTCAATAATTGGAAGCGATAAGTAAGAAGATAATTAATTTAAATCATTTAAATTAGTAACACGCAATATGGAACGCAGGCAATGAAAGACTATAAACTATTATTAATTCGCCTTTCATTTAGAAACAACCCCATCAAATTAAGCATCATGTGTATGTTGAGCGCTTTTGTATTTTATTACTCTTTCTCATATTCTAAAACACTGAGGAAAACTAGTGTCAGTAAACAAGTACCCCAATAAGGGTTTCGACTAGATTATAAGACTTAATGGCCAAGGAAAGTGCACGCACCGTCCAGATTTTTTAATCGAAACTTGATTATATCTTGCTGTGATTTGGAGTGTTAATCTCAGTTAAATTAATGTATACTCACAAATTCTCTTAACGATATTAGGCGTCTATTAAACGTTTCGGGGATGTGTTAATTTCTCCTCATCGTTGTCCGAAGAATTGTCATTAAACAACTTCCAAAGCTTTAAAAATAACGTAGGTATGCTTTAAAAGAAAAAGCAATTACTCTGGCGAGACGCCAACTTACTTTAAACGCACTAGAAGCACTATTACGGGATATACGCCAAAGTAACTAATAACAACGTGCCTTCTGCATATTCGTGATCATAAAAATATAAAGAAAAGAAAATTGTAATTGAATGAATTCACTATGATTTTAAACTGACTTCAATTACTTCACTGAATGAGCAGGCGACATTTTAATACATCAAAAACAATAACCACAAATAATTCCCGTACGTTCAATCAGCAATTTCTCAGATGATTATATCCTCCTAACACTTCTGAAGGAACATTCTACACTTCATCTTGCAACGAATTACTTGAAGCTTGATAATAATCAGAAACAGTCTTAGGCTGCACAATCTTTCCAGTAAGTGGACAATTTCAAATAAGCTCTGACCACAATATCTCAATATTTTCTGCCTAAAACCGAAAAAAAACGAAAAGCAGAAATGGAAAAAAGGAGGAAAAGAAAGAAGTGGGAACCAATATCCTGACGATTCACTTTCTTTGGCAAATCAAACCTTCCTTCATTCAGATGTTTCGTAATTAAGGACAATATGCTACTTTGATTCCAGAGCCAGATCCATATTCTGGTCAATTTAAAACAGTGAACACCCGTCAGATGTTTCCTCTACCACCAACATTTTCTCCAATGTTTCTTGGTGACTGTATTATCCTCCCATTACACACACATCCATTGCGCTTTTTGCAGTTGACACAAAAGAGGTTCTCTAGATTCGCTACTGTACTAAAATTGTGGGAATTCTGATGTGGTGTTGTTGACGTTCTTATGAGAAGAATTTTATCTGCTATATGTTCCTTATATTTTGCAATCATATAATGTATCTTTCTTTATTAATACTTTATAATGTTTAATTTTGAACTACTACTAATCCTCCCGTTGCATTTCTTTTTTTTTTTTTGAAATTTTATCTGCTATCTGTAACTAAAAAATTTAAATGTATCCATTAATTGTAATTTAATTTTCTATCTTATTGTGTATTTATTTATAATTTTGTTATATTTTTCTGTATCTTGTAGACTGACGATGACGGCAAAGCCGTCGAATGCCGGCTATCTTAATAAAACTAATATGTTGACGAAGATGACCTCTTTTATTTCTTCTCTACTGTACTAAAGCCGAGAGGGGTCCCTGTAGCGAGAAATTGGGGTTAACTTCAGAGAAGCAACACTGATTCTATGAGGGGAAGTTATGGATGAACCAAAATGAACCACTTAGAGTAGACAAGTATTGTTCATAGCAATACAGGAAGAGAAATAAGGGTACATGGAAAAGGATAGCGAAGTACCTCTTTCTCTATCTTCCTATTCCATTTTTCACAAAGGAAGAATTATACTTCATTCATGTTTCAGCGGGGTTCCAACGAACACAGATACTTTCAGAACGCTATTTTTCACTTGACTCCAAAAGACTCCCTCTGGTTACGGCACCCAAGCAGAGAAGGTGGAAAATGGTAAGTCGAAACTATTCGCAGTGAAACTCCACTGATCCTGGGTAAGCAGACAAGCAGGCTAGCCAATCTTGCGTGGCATATTTATAGAGAATGGAGCCAAGGGAGGAAGAAACAAAAAGAAAAACCGCAGAGCTTAAACAAATTATTCCGGACTACAATTAGGTGTTGCGTAATTGACGAATGATTTCTCGGCTTCGGTGACGCAGCGCGTCTGGAGCATACAGCAGTAATCATTCGTAACGAGACCCATTTGTCTAGTATCACTAGTTCTTCCAGTTTCTCTGGAGGCTTATTCATCCATCACTGACTGATTGGCGCAACATAAACACAATCCTACATTGTGGCCTAAGAACTTCCTACAGCCGTTCGATCACGACATACGCCACTGCACCAAGTTGGAGGGGTCCATCCAACATCAGGTTTGTGAATTTTGGAAAAAGTGGAACTTTCGGGGTCCTTTGATGCTGGTATATGTTATATAAACTTTATTTAATTTGCTTTGGGCATTAAGCCTAGTGACAAATTCTTCACACTTATTAAACATGTAATACCATTATATAATTCAATAATGAACACTAAACCCCTGCCTCGTCGATGTCGCCACGAACATTGAATGCGCCCGTGGTTACAGTCCTTCCTAGATTCTCAAGGCGCACATCGACTGCGTAGGGGCTGCGTACAGAGCTCAAGGTGCGAGGGAGGGGGCTGCGGGTTGAAAAGCCACATATTTGATTTATTAGTTTCTGGACGCGTCAACTACTAAAACCATTAGACTCGTAAGGGTAGTCCATGATTTTTCTTCGAGAGGCGATCTTCCCCCGCTGGATAGTGAAATCTGACGCCAATCTACACGTCGACTATGAGGTTTCCCCATCCAGGTATCTCTCATCAGCGGTGTGCCGCCCCAGCCAGAACAAGCTCTTAGTCTCCCGGCATGTTTGGTAGCTTAGTGCATGTTAGTGTGTGTGTGTGTGTGTGTGTGTGTAAGGGGTGAGGATAGGACAAGGAAGAGGAAGGAAAGAATGCGCGCGGTCTGTGGCCCATTTGTTAGGGTATTGCTCCGGAATTCGCCTGGTGTTGATTGGAGAAACCACTAAAAACTACTGATTAGAGCAACAGGCAGCTAGAATTCTCCTCGAGTCACCGACAGAATTCGATCTAGCTGTATAGCTAGTCGAAAATCCTGTCACCGTTTGGACTCTAGGATCTCCTAGTCAGAGATACTGCAGTGACATTAGTTGATGCCTTGAGCCACCTATGCTGGCGAGACCCACATGAGTCAGGATTTTTTCACCAAGTGAAGAGTTTTTATGCTGCCGAATTGTTGGACGCTGTGTCTACCTACAGATCAAAGTCCATCTTCCCAAAATCGCCGCTGTGATGGTCTTTGGCACCATACAACTCAGTGTGTTCTTACTTTACCATACATACGGCATACAAGCGTAACCTGCGGGTTTGTAGTATCCAAACAAAGGCAAAACTTCATAAAATGGTTTTTTATTCAATATCCAGGTACAATAATGAGAATTCCGTGTACAATAGCCAAAGTTCCGAATAACCTGTAGAGTGTGCCAATTGCGAAACCGTTTCACCGTAGTTCAGTAGAAGTCCCATACACAGCCGAGTCGTAGAATATCCACCAGAGAGCTCCGTTTCCGTAGCACAGGTCGTCGTTATCACTAATCACCACTCTACACTCCGTACACCACTCGCCAGAACACCGTTGCCAACACCGTCGCTATCAGTCTGCCCTGGCATCGGGTCGGGGCCCTCTTATAGCCCGCTGGGGCTAGCGGCCCGCCGACTAGCTGCAGAGTAGGGGCGGTGGCGAGTCCCTACCCGCTTGTTCAGGCGTGACGGCCGCGCGCGGTCAGCCCCGGCCGGCCCGCAACGGTCGCCTTCCTCTGCGGCCGAGGGCGGTGACGCCCCGCTGACGTAGCTCGGCGGCGGGTCTTTCAACCGCGCGCGGGCGATCACGACAGGGTTCATATCGGCTTCCGATGTTAGCAAAATATTGGGACACACGGGTTCCTAGATAAAAGCAGTGCCCTGTGTGACTTGGAGGCCCGAACTGAACGCAACCTGGTCACACCGACCTCACACGAGATAAGGGGATTAGACGGCTCATATCCCATTTGAACCCTCATCTCGTTCATAAAATTCACCTCTAAACAACTTTTGCTCCTACGATCATCCATCCAGACTCGAGAGGAAAGCAATGGCACACCACCAATGTAGCCTGCTGCCAGGAAAATGATCATAAAAACGTCAGCCTTCTCGCTCCAAACATCCCGGAATTGCATTCTATGCATTCCTGAAAAGAGTCCAGGAACATCGGACGCGTTAAGTAGTAAACATTCTCCACACCTCCGTTCGGTAGTCGAGTAAAAGGTCTCACCATCGACAATCTCAAAGAGCGGCGCCAATTCCAGCTCCAGTAAAAGTGGTAACCTTTTTAATTGAATTCCTTTAGTTCCTTTCCTCGGAAATTTTGTTAACAGGAGGATAATGTGAACAGTTATAAAATATTAAACATGCAAATTTCGAAGTACCGGCAAAAATTGATCTATCATATATCGTAAGAAACTCAAATGTGTCATTTCTGCAATGGCAAAAAGCGATGTTATTTGTCTCAAGAATATTTTTTGACTATGTTTTTCTTACTTATCTAAAGCTTTCCTTAGTAATTTAATTGAGAGAATTAAGTTAGAATTCGGATTTCATTTCAGCAAACAATTTTAGCAACTATCAAAACGTAAAAACGAATTTAATCTTGCTGGATTTGAGTTAAAGAAATTTTGAATTTATAACATATTTTTATAAATATATTTTTAGTCACCCAAAATTTGGTAACTGATGCAAAACAAAATTTACAATAATAAAATAGTGTTGAAAATAATTATTTGAACCTTTAAACAGCAATAACACGTGTACCATGTCGTCTTACTGGACCCCACGAGCATTAATTTGTTAATATTTCCTGAATATTTGCAGGATAATTTCAGTCTTCTAGATATGCCTTCGTGCACATATTAAGCAGCTATCAAACCATTTTCACATATTTTCAATTTTTTTTAGAGAGTTCATTAGACTTTTAAAAAAATGTGTCTGATATCGTCAACGTTTTTCTCTCCTTTAGTTTATCTCAAAACAACTTTCACAAATTCTAATAAATATTTCTCATGCATTATAAATCAACAATGGAGGCTACATAGGTGGAGAGTATTCTTTTTATGAAATATTTAATATGAATATATTTTATTTATTATGAATTGAATATACTTAGAAAAGGTATTCTCATATAATATCAATTACTTATACCTAACATATTGCTATACACATTCATGTTTACCACTTCCAATTGTCAGTAAAGTTTGGGGTCCAAAAAGACCCCAGGCATAATCCTTGATTATAAATAAACTGCGCACACGCAGAAGATCGACTGTGCTTTAACGTTCGAGGGTGCATAAATTAGAGTGTTTGTGCACCCTCGAACGTTAAAGTACTATCGATCTTCTACGCATACGCAGCTTCAGTGTCACATCACTTTTGTGTATCTGCGCATGCGCAGAATATCGCTAGTGCGGTCCGCTACGGCGGGCACAAACTCTCTATTACATGGGTCCTCAGGTTCAAATAATTATTCTCAACGCGCATTTATTAGCATATTAACTATATTTATTTGTAATGGAGATTATTCATAATATAATATTTTTATAACAATTGAGGGCTCCAGAGCACTAGGGGTATACGTGCATTGTTGGCAAATTTTGAGTAAAGTGTACGAGTCTCTACTCTGGAATCTCTCAGTCAGGGCAAAGGCAGACCCGCGCTGTGGCGTGGAGGCACCTGCGAAGTGGGCACCACCTCGGCGGAAGCCCCGCCAGTGCGAATCTGTGACGTCGGCGCCGCGCGCGGCTGTGACGTCAGGGCGCGGGGGGTGGGGGATGGGGCCGCGTGCGTCAAAAGCCAAACGTCGCACCGCGCCGTGCGTGCGTGGGCCCCGTTGCGGCGCCCCACGTGGGCCCGTGCGCTGCCTCCACGTACAGGCTGCTGCTGGCTCGCGTTGCGTCACCGCACGCCCGTGCCCAGGTTCTTCAACTCCGCTTCCCCCCCCACCCCCACTCCCCGCACGTGATTCCAGCGCTGGGGGATCGGGTGACGCTGAGCGCACGGGTGACGCCGGGCACCGCCGCAGTCAGCCGACTACAGTGCGATTTTTCTAACCGTGCGTCTGCCACATATCAGCTGTTGACGGTTTAATCCAACCAGGAGCTTGAACGTCACAATAGTGACGTCACTGTGGTGACGTTCAAGGTCCCGATTGGAAGGCATCGTAACAGCTGATGAAATGTCAGACGCAGCAAAGTAAAAACCGCAGTACAGCAACCGTTGCGGAGCCGAGGGGCTTTAAATTGTTTTTCGAGAGATGAGAAACTGTTCATGATGGATGACTAATATTCGTTATTGTTGCCTACAGAAGTGGTACATCTAGTGTGTGACTCTCTCAGGGCATCAATTGATGCCACTCCAGTGCCTCTGACCAGGAAGTCCTAGGGTTCTACTCCTGACGACGGTGACAGGATTTTCGACACTTGCTAGATAGCTAAATCGAATTCAGCCTCTGTCTGGAGGAGAATTCCAGTAACCGGTTGCTGTGATCAGTAGTTTTTCGTGATTTCTCCGATCAACATCACGCGAATGCTGGAGCAGTACTCTACCAAACGGATCATGGACCGCTTGCGATCTTTCCTTCCTCTTTTCCTTGCACTATCCTCATCTCTTACTTACACACACACTCACATGCACTACACTATCACACATGTCGGGAGACTTGTCGGGATTAGAGCTTGTCCCGACTGGAGCGGTTCCCCGCTGTTGGGAGAGACCTGGTTTGGGAAAACCCCATAGCCGACGGTAGGTCGGCGCCGGATCTCACCATCCAGTGGGGAGTGATTACCGCCACCTACCACGATAAAACATGCACGGGACTAATGACCTTAGCAGTTGGCGCGTCCGGAATCACTAATCAACCAAACAACCAAAATTCGCCAAAATCGAGAGATTGTCATTTACGATGGGAGATATCTGGTTGGGGAAAATCCTCGCAGGATGACGTAAGTCAGCGCAGGATCTTCCCATCTATCAGGGTTAATTCATCGCCATCTCCCGCGACGAAAACGAACTTGACTTACGGGATTAATGGCAATAGTTAACACGCCTGGTTTCAGTTATCAATCAATTGAAGGAGGGATTTGCATGTTGGTTGTTGACAGGATGAGCTGCTTTGGCTTAACAACGTTACTCGTCAGCGACTGTAACAGAGGCGACCTAAGGCCGGGAACAGTTCGGCAAGCGCTCTGTAACTCGTCAGCGACTGTAACAGAGGCGACCTAAGGCCGGGAACAGTTCGGCAAGCGCTCTGTAACTCGTCAGCGACTGTAACAGAGGCGACCTAAGGCCGGGAACAGTTCGGCAAGCGCTCTGTAACTCGTCAGCGACTGTAACAGAGGCGACCTAAGGCCGGGAACAGTTCGGCAAGCGCTCTGTAATGTAACATCGTCGCAGCGGCCGTCGGCTTCAACACCCGGAACAGGCGCCGGCCAGTAAACATGGGCTCTGACGTCACACGCAACGAGGCTGTTCTTTCTTCCGACGCGACGCATACCTGCATGCCTAAGCAGCTGTTTGCAGGTCGCCAGCGCGCGCAAGTGGGACGCAACTTGTTGAACCTTGTGGCACGCCCACAAGGGATTTAAATGGAAATGCTTCGCTGGACCCTTCCCTCTGTGATGTTTGTCTCTTCTGACATACCCTAGACGTACGTATGGGAATGTGTACGTATGTTAAAGAAGGAAGTGTTGATATAGATAAGCTCAGTTGAAATGTCTGTAATTCTTCAACTAGTATGAATTCAGAAGAACATCACGAATTTTAGTTACCCTTTGGTACATCCTTTGAAAAATACCCTAAACCCTCTAATTTATCGTGAATGCATGATATTGACATCGTTAGTTCAATTGGTTAAAGTGAGCATTCGAACAACTTAAGGATCAAAGGTTGACGCTATCGTATTCCATAGACCAGTTAGGATAATCAGGCGTTCGCATTACGTCGTAAGAAGGTCTTCACCTCAGGAGTTCACTTGGCCGAGGAACGCTGCTTGTAGTCATGAATGGATGAGGAAGGATGGGTCAATTTAGGTGGTAAGGAAAAGCACAGCAAGTGTACCTCATAATATGAGCAATAAATTATTCATTTGCCATTTTGGCTAAGAAGCATAGATTCCCTTAGAGAGCGTTATTTGTATTTTTTTATTTTGTCGCTATCAAATATCACTGCAACTTTATAGCATTTCTATAACCCGGTGCGCTGTTGTAAATTCGAGAGATTATTAGCGTTATTTGCAAACAGCGAATTCACAGCAATTCTGACGGTCTGCTGGCGAGCTAAGAAAGCCTAAAATGGGACCCGATCGCAGGGATGGGAGCGATAAAGCGCAATCGTAATTTGCACTCCGATTTTGTCAATTTCCAAATTTTCATTTTTATTCGCTTGTATAAAAAAGTAGATTTTTTCTTGAGTAATTCTTAGAACTATAGTCAAGAACCTGCTGTGGGCGAAGCGTTTCTCAGCAAAATGTCATTGTAAATATTTTTTCATTTATCTGAGAAGAAGGGGGTGTGATTTTTGGCACCTCAAATGACTCACCCTACATAATACATAGGTGCGAGCTTACATTTAAAGCGTTTTAGAATTTTTCCCGTGGAAGAACTTATTATACTCACTCTATTTTACGTGTTAGTATACTTACACTTTGGGAAAATTGTTTCCCTTTTAATTTAAAGAAATTACAAAAAAATTATGAGAAATACTTTCTGTTGTCACTTAATTTACTTTTTCACTAAGATGATTCCGACTAAACTAATAGGTTTCAATGGCTGCTTCGCATTTATTTCTTACAACGTTTGATTTTGCTTTTTAATTTTTGTTACACTATCATAATTTTGTTTTCGTTCTGTGCTCTAGTCATGAATAAAATAACACATTTCAAATTACGTATTTTTGCACAAAGGACGATTTGTACTTAATTTCACTTGTCCGAGACAAACACTGGCAAGTAAGCTGTGGCGTAAGAAACTAAAAACCTTATATATTCACTCTACTTCTGAAAATTGAACAAAACACCTATCCGATTTCGCAGCAATTTACTTGTAGATTAAAATGTCATAAATCTTCAAAGATAACACATTTTTTTTGAGAACGATAACTGGACTTTAGGCTTATAGTCTTCAATGTCATTTTACACCAATTGCGAACCTTTCATCTACCCTGTCATAACTACATAAGCATTGATACAAAGAATTCTTGTTATGTAATCGCAGATGACTGATCTTAATCTGTAAAAAGAGGAGGATTATTGATATTTTTAAACCGAAGATTCAATGAAAAGATATCCGATTTATTTTTCTAGTATTTCGTAACCAATGTGCCAATATAACTTTTGAAGAAGAAAATTAATAAATTATATTTATTAGAAAAAAATTCTGAATAAAAGATGGCAATTTAAATCACACTATTTTGTATTACATTTTTATTATGTGTACATAGCGTCAAACTTCAGTGCTTCAGATTGAAATGTAACAATCACAAGAACACTGAGGTTTATAAGTTGATGATTAATGATGGTGATAAGAAACCGTGTTTCCAATGACATGTAAAATGAAATTAAAAATTTAATATCAGTAAGAAAGATCTGAGAGGACATTTCGTCCCCTCAATGCTCGAGAGTTCTGTTTCCAGGAAGAGTGGTACATCGATTCCCAGGAAATTTTTAAAGGAACGTTTAGAATTTCAAGACCGCAATGATACGTCATATTTTTGATATACATATTTTTGTGGATTGAAACGAATTCAGTTCTTCAATATCGCGTATAAGTGAAAAGTATTCTACTTAGGCATGGAAAAGTTTTTGAAAATACCAATACATTGATATTGCAATATATTGAAAGGCCATAAACATGCGCAGGCTAAAACAAAGAGGGGGCTCAATTACATTTCTGGGCTCCCTTTTCCATTTAACTTTTTTGATTTACACATGACATATTTTACCAGGAAATGGATAAAATATACTTCAGGGATAATGAAATGATACCTTTTATAATGACAAAAATTATTGCATGTATGTATGTATGTATATAATGTAAAAATGTGGTCAATGATGAAAACAATTCCTTCAAATGAGGACGTTGAAATGAAATGGTTGGGAATCTTTGGACTGAACTAATAAGATTTTTTTCATTTACTGAAAACATTTTTTTGAATTTACGCAGAAATTAATTAGAACATTGAAGACTACTCAACATTATAACCCACCACAGGAAAGTGTTTCGTCTGCGAATTGATAAAAAATAACCGCATTTCAGAGCATACTCAAACTTCGCAGTTAAGTGTTCATTTCTTTAAATCGGTCGTTCACGTACCCCTACAAGTCTACCGTGTATTGGACTACAGTTCAAGAACAATTCCTATATCACACATCTGACGTGTGCATAGTGTGTTCAAAATCACATAAAGCCCTTTCGAGCAACGTCCGTTAACGAGATAGCGTGTAAGTGCAGGGCAAACACATTGACATTAGCCTTGTTCCGCGCGTGTTGACTTGTTTATGAATTACGAGAGGACGTGTGTTTTAGATAGAGACTGGGCATACTGAGTACATACCACGCGCCGAGTGGAGATAAGGAGAACCAAGGAAACGCAGCTCGTCACGGCATGGAACGCGGCGGAAAGCTTATCTCCGCGCAGACGCTCAGTTGAGAATGGGACGGTCCCGTTTTTAAAGCAATGGATTCGGAAGGCGAGTTCAATAAGCAATACTATCGATCCCAGTGTTTTGGATCTTTATCAGTATCGAGAGAGATGAATCGATAATAAAGTTCTATTAGAGACTTTTTGCATAACGTGAAGCAGCTTTTCACTATTGAGTCTCTGCGCACGCGCAGTTCCAGTTGGGCATGCTCAGAAGCTGAAAAGTGATATACGCTAAGGCCCTTCACTCCGAGGGAAGTGGCTCAGGGCTTCAACTGATGGCACTGCACTGTCTCTGTCCGGGAGATCCTAGGTTCGAGTACCGACGGTGGCAGGATTTTCGACATTAGCTAGATCGAGTTCTGTTGCTGCCTGAAGGAGAATTCTAGCGGCCTGCTGCTCTGATCGGCAGTTTTCCGTTGTTTCTCCGATCAATATCAGGTGAATTCCAGAGCGGTACTTTAACAAACGGGCCTCGGACCGAGCGCGATCTTTCCTTCCTCTTTCTTGCCCTCTTCTCACCCTTTACGTACACACACTTACACTACCATGAACTACGTTACCAGACAAGCCGGAAGGCTCGTCGGGAGCTTAGAACTTGTCGGGAGATACCTGGCCCCGGTGGTGGGAGATACCTGGTGGAGAATAACCCCCACTTGCCGACGGTAGGTCGGCGCCGGATCTCGCCATTTCCCCGATGAAAAACACGCACCACACTTACGGAACTAATGACGTTAGCAGTTGACGGAATCACTAATCAATCTGAGGCAGTTCACGCTCTGGATCATAGTCACCGGCCAGGCAGTGGGTATTTAAGCAGAGGCATCCGACGAGAGATGGGGTACTTTTATAGTTGGAAGTTGTAACAGACCGGATCATTCGGTAACCCTTTTGGAATAAACAGCTGTCAACCTGTTGGTGTTTGGTTCTCGCTCTACCCTGAGCCAGTTGCAGTAAGTAGAATGTGGGCCGCACTGTTTTCTCACGCCAGAGGAAGCAAACCACAAAACTCAGGAAGAGTTAGTGATGTTGGGGGTAGATTGAGCTACGGAATTGTGGCATACTGCGCGGGTTCCGCAAGGTCTTTGAGGCGCGGTGTCGCAAGAAAATATCGAATCAAATAAGTTACTGCAACGTTCTGGTTTTGCTTACTCTACACGTAAAATGACAAGAACTTACGAAAACGAACATCAAATGAGTGAAAGAGATGGCCGAAGAAGTTACTTTCTCCCTTTTGCAGAAAAGACTGAAAAAAGGAACATCACGTATAGAGTACGTATTTTAAAAGGTTCTTTTGTATGCCAGCAATTTTCCCGACCATATACTGTCATATACCGGTCACGGTATATTAGTATGCCACACTGTACTAAGAAACCCATTCATCACTCATCAACAAATCGAAAGGTTGCCCATACACTAAATTCTCTTGCTAGTCCGGCCTTTAGTAGTTCGGCCCCCATCCGGCCTGCAGTCGCCCAAGCAGAAATGACGCGCAAGTCAATGAATTATCTTAGACAGTAATGTGTTGTTCTTTAAAAATGTTACACAGTGCTAGACAGGTTTGAAATTGTGAGTTTCTTGCAGTATAGATCAGGTGGTTTCAGGAGTGGATCAGTGCAGATCATCATGGTTTCTAAAAGGAAACACGTTTCGCTAGACTTCAAGCACAAACTCGAAATTTTAGATAAGTTGAACCGAGGTTCCTCATGGAAAGCCATTGTTGATGAGTACAACGTTGGACGAACAACAAACTTTCTATACATGGTAAACGAATGTACAGTATCTTTGTATTTAATAAGTACGGTAGAGTTTCTATGTGTTACACCTAATTTTAAAACCTCTCAATAGTCCAGCACATCCGCTAATTCGGCACCCATATGGGCAAGGAATGGCAAGGAAACTCTTTATTATTTTTTCTTTCATAGGTTCAATTTTTAATTTCTTTACTTTTCACTTTGTCTCCCTTTATTTACTCAAGTATTTACTCAAGAATTTATTTATTTATTTATTTATTTATTTATTTATTTATTTATTTATTTATTTATTTATTTATTTATTTATTTATTTATTTATTTATTTATTTATTTATTTATTTATTTATTTATTTATTTATTTATTTATTTATTTATTTATTTATTTATTTATTTATTTATTTATTTATTTATTTATTTATTTATTTATTTATTTATTTATTTATTTATTTATTTATTTATTTATTTATTTATTTATTTATTTATTTATTTATTTATTTATTTATTTATTTATTTATTTATTTATTTATTTATTCATTTATTTATTTAATTTGTTTTGTAGCGCTGCGCTGCAAGGCGCAGGGAACGCTGCCATGGCCTTTTGAGCGCTCTGGTGTCGGAGGGGGAGGGGGAGGGGCGGTGCTGCGTGCGGAGGTGGCGCTATCTTATCTCGTGGCCACATGGCGGCGCGGGCGCTAGCGTCGCTTTTAATCTGCTTCATCCCGAACCTCTGCCTCTTTCATTGCAGTGCTACGGCATTTCCTTTCCGTGCAATATGGTCCTTTTGTAGAACTCAGTAACGAATTATCATGGTTTCAATGACGCCAGAAGAATGTATTGTTTCTATTTCAATGGATTTTAGAGTTTCATAAGGTCGCAATAGTTGTAGCTGATCCAGGAAAATAACGAAGAGTGAAACAGAAACTGCGATGAAAGAGGGATCAGATAGGAGTAGATTAAAAATATCGAAAATACCATAAGAGTAGGAGGAGGCGACAAAGCACTCACTAATAGGAAGTTTTACCGATAATTTTTTATTTTTTTATATCAATAAACTGAATATTATACGTTTTAGGATAGTGATCACCAGTGTTTACAAATTTACTTGGCTCAACTTTCAGAGCCATGATACGATTTTTAATGGTAACATGATAATCTTCAAATCTCATCAAATTTAAACACTTTTTTAATACTAACATGATAATTTTTCCCATATTGCGATCACATACTACTTTCATTTAACAGAGAAATTCCTAAACCAAAACATTTGTAAATAAACACACAAAATATTTCCCCTACAATCAAGGTAGAAACGAAACACAATAGGGTGTATTTTTGAAATCACAAATTCTAAGATAAGGAACAGACTTCATCAGACAGACTTCTTGCTTTGAAATCGTATATGCCTGAGGGAAGAGTAAATCTAATTTTTCATTCTGTCGTCGTTTGTTGACAATATCGTCCGAGACTGGGTATGTAAATGTCGCCTTCAGAGACTCGCGCGTATATTTTCGAAGTGCAGGATTGTATGAACATATCCCCGGTTTATACTCCTACTTGCACTCACAGAAAGAAGTCGTTTTATTCGGAGTATAAACACGGGCAGTAAAAAATCATATCCTCGGAGCATTTTACTTTGCCGTTAGCCGTGTGGAATAGTACACGTGAGATACAAGGGTAGCTTAATACATAAACAAATGAAGCGGATGTTTAGCGTCCCCACCAGATAAGGACACCAATTACTTTTAGAAAAAAATTGTGCATCAGTTAATAAAATTTAATACGTTTTAGTACCATTTATTAAAATTTAACGGTTATAGTAGATTTTCATAATAATTTGGAATACGTATGATCAATATTCCAATGCGTTTTCGGAGTTCCACAGTCTGGTCATCTTGAAGCTCTTTCGACGTGAGTCCTTGGTGACATAGTTGCTTGGCGAGATGGTAAACAACGAAAGATTGTCTTCTTAAAATCAACGGTCGTTCGTGAAACCGAAGAGCATTTGTAGATTGAATCTACTATTGTATTATCCCGTTCCCCATGATTCGTTGTTAGGTGGAATGATAATGTAAGAAAAACTGTTCGTTTCACACTCGCATTAAATACATAGTAACGTATTAAATGTATAGAGCCCTAAAATTCTTGACGACAGCTATTTTAAAGGAGAGTTACTAGCGAGTATCTTTACTTATAATTGTAGTTAAGTAAGTCAATAAAATTTATCATTCACATGTATGAACAAATTGTAAATACACGTTTAAATTATAAAGTTATTATACTATCAGAAGATGTCTGAGATACAATTTCTTTATCGAAAACAATCCTGCAATTCTCTTCTTTATCGAGAGCACTAACCGCCATCAGTAGTTTTCCCATTCTTTTCATTTGAATTGTTACTAGAAGTCCTGATTTTAACAAGTTTGGAAGTTCACTTTTACCACTTTTTATTACGAGCCTATCTTAACAATCCTCAGGGAGATTCGTTTTCACTGACTTTACACTGTGACAAACCATTCAATCAAAAGATTAGCTTTGTCAAACTCCTGAAGCAAGTTTTTCGTGAATTCCTAATCCTATTATAATAATGAAGATTTGAACGTCGATGTTTTCGAAAAAAAAAGACCTAATCATTATTCTAATTCTAAACTAAAATATCGACGCAAACGTACAGTAAACCTCCACAATATATTCTAGGAAAACCACAAAATAACACTTAGAAATAAAATGCTTCAATCAAAAATTACAAAACGTTTTCCACGTCTTACCCCCATACCTAGAAAATATGGCCTCATATGTACAGTAAAACACAAGAGAACTGGAATTATCAAAAGTTTCCTGTAGTGAAGACGAAGCTTCAGGAATATCTCTGCTCAGAAAGTTGATGTCACTTGGCTTGTCTCGCAAGACAGTCTGGCTTGTCTCGTCGCCCGGAAAAGAAGCGAGAAAGACTTTCTTGTTGGGAAAAGCTTTTCAGACAAGGACGTTTTATGAAGGAACTTAACACAGACGTGATTCTGGGAAAGAAGGTATAAAACTTTCATGATTATAATTGTCCAAAATGCTTCAATGTTATGCTTAAGTTGAAATATTTGAAACGCAACAAAACGAAACCGAAAGTGTATTTAGGAGCTGACTCGTCTAATTTTAGAAATCCAAACAAATGTTTGTGAATAGAAGAACTGGTTGACGTAAACTACTTCATGAAATGAAAGGAACATCAGTGTCGGTTAACAGCAGAGAAATGCTCCAAAGGAAAATGGCAGAAGCAAATGCATGAACTAATATTTTAGGAAAAGTAATAGTTTCGAATAACCTATGTTTATGAAAGAAGAACAAGGGAAAAAACTCAGTTTTCACAACGCAACGTGGTCTAATATTAAATAATAAGACAAAATGAGCTTATATTACTCATAGAATTACGAAGCATATTTTACATTTGAAGATAATTTTCAATGAAGATAATTTTACCGAAGAGAGTACATTTTAATTCACCTGAAAAGAAGTTAGTCAGAAAGAGAATTTCACATTTAATTTCTTTTGTCCATGAGTCAATCGGGCAATCGGAAACCAAATACATTCTTGGAATCCCAGAACACATTTATGGAGAAAAATGTGAGAAGAGAACATGGATATTACAGTCCTTAGACGATATGAAAATGTGACAATAAACATTAAGTCACGAGGCTTGAAAATCCATTGGTGGAATATGAAAGAAAAATAATTGAATCACACGTAGTTATATACAAATATTAAAGTAAAAAGGGAAGTCTAACGATCATCACGACTATTATGAAACAATGGATGCTAAACAACAATAATTTTCCTGATCGTTGCATACATTGGGTTCCAGCAACATACTATGAGTTTTAACGATAAATGCGTTTACAATTTTCTTTACATAGCTCGTTAGTAAACAATACAAACTTAGTTCCTCTATCAGAACACAATTCTCAAACCAACAAAACTCTGAAATTTACCGCGTGAAACCCACGAACTAAATGTAGAAGTACTGAAAAAATATTCATAGCTTAACCACATACAAAAATCCTTCCAATACGCAAGCGTTCAACTTTTGATTGGCAGGTTTCCTCCAACTGTAACCACCGGCTGCAAAGGGAGTCGTCTTTAGCTTTCATTCCGTCGTTCAGCATCGCATCGCTATGAGTTCAGTACTTGTGACAGCTGATGCTCTTTTAGCATGGTTGAGCCCCCACACGGGCGCCATACGCGTGGCAGTCTGGCAGTTGACGGCAGCGGGACAGTTGGTGGGAGTTGGTGGCAGTTGGTGGCAATTGGTGGCAATTGGTGGCAGTTGGTGCCAGTCGGTGCCAGTCGGTGGCAGTCGGTGGCAGTCGGTGGCAGTCGGTGGCAGTCGGTGGCAGTCGGTGGCAGTCGGTGGCAGTTGGTGGCAGTTGGTGGCAGTTGGTGGCAGTTGGTGGCAGTTGGTGGCAGTTGGTGGCAGTTGGTGGCAGTTGGTGGCAGTTGGTGGCAGTTGGTGGCAGTTGGTGGCAGTTGGTGGCAGTTGGTGGCAGTTGGTGGCAGTTGGTGGCAGTTGATGGCAGTTGATGGCAGTTGGTCGTAAGAAACCACGCCCGGGAGCTCCGATGGAGGATCGTCTCCGCTAGGCCTCAAGAGACGTACAGTGTCAGAAATTATATTCAATTTAATGTAGATTTAATGTACAAATATACATGAATTTTAATGTACCTTCACATTAAAGGGAGATTGACACAATCACATTGATTCATGCATTAAATTTTATGTACCTTACATTAAATTCAATGCATAAATCAATGTAGATTTAATGGACGACTGTTAACTTACTTGTGTACATTAAATTTACGTACATGAAAATTACTTTCATGCACTTTTACATTAAAAGTAATGCAGAAATTTCTGACAGTGTAGCTGCTTGTTCTCCAATCCACGCACGAGCTTGCCAACTCGTTCACAAACGGTCGGGCGGAGAAAAGATAAGTTGGCAAGAGACGCTTCACCTGTGCTTCACCGGGCAATAGGAGGCAGGGGCTGGGGCCGGGTATTAAGGATTATAGAATGGGGAGGGGGGACGGCGAGTAGGGGTCGTGGTGTGGGGAGCGGTAATTGAGAGATGGGCAAGGTGGCAGGAGGGTCGGGGAAGCGAGGCAGGAGGATGGACGCCGAGAATGGAGAACGGGAATTAGAGCGTGATGTAGGGAATTGGGGAGAGGAACGGGAGAAGGGGAATGGTGAATGCAGAAGGGGAATGGAGTAGAGGACTAGGGATAGGGAGAGGTGAAGGGGGAAGAGGAAAGGGGAAGAGGAACAGGTGAAGGGGATTGGGGGGATGGGAACAAGCGAAAGGGAATGGGGTAAAGGAATGAGCATGCGCCTGCCCAATCTGGTTAAATGCAGCAAAAACCAACCAAAGGAAACTTCAAAAAATACAAAATGAATTTCTTAGAATCATTTCAAACGCTCCCTGGTATGCCATCAACAAACAGTTACACAATGAATTCGACCTAGAGACTATAGACCATCATATCACCCATCTAGCAACCAACTTCTTCTCAAACATATTCCAAATCCCATCACTATCTGTTTACAGACTCGACAAAAACCCATCACATAGAACCAGAATACAAAATAAGTTTCCATTTCACATTTTCCTTAAGATATTCTCCTATTAGATCCCGACTAGAGGAGCCCCAAGGGTAACCATAGGTAGAGTTAATTTAAACAGAGCTATGTATTCCCCATCTGTGTAAATAAACGAAAAAAAGAGGAATGAGCAAGGGAAATAAGAATGGACAAGGGGATTGGCTGTAGGGGAATAGGGTCGGCAGCCAAAAGACGGGCAGCGTTGGGTCGCGTTGGGTCGCGTTGGGTCGCGTTGGGTCGCGTTGGGTCGCGTTGGGTCGCGTTGGGTCGCGTTGGGTCGCGTTGGGTCGCGTTGGGTCGCGTTGGGCCGCGTTGGGCCGCGTTGGGCCGCGTTGGGCCGCGTTGGGCAGCGTTGGGCAGCGTTGGGCCGCGATGGGGTGCGTTGGTCCGCGTTGATCCGCTTTGGTCCGCGTTGGGCCGCTTTGGGCCGCGTTACACCGCGTTGCCCCGCGTTGGGCCGCGATGGACAGAGTTGGGCAGCGTTCGGCCGCGATGGACCGCATTGGACCGCTTTGGGCCGCGTTGGGCGGCGTTGGGTCGCTTTGGGCCGCGTTGGGCCGCAATGGGCCGCGTTGGACCGCTTTGGGCCGCAATGGGCCGCGTTGGACCGCTTTGGGCCGCGTTGGGCGGCGTTGGGTCGCGTTGGGCCGCGTTGGGCCGCGATGGGCCGCGTTCGGTCGCGTTGGGCCACGTTGGGCCACGCTGGACCACGTTGGGCCGCATTGGACCGCGTTGAGCCGCATTAGACTGTGTTGCCCCGCGTTGGGTCGCGATGGACCGTATTGGGCCGCGTTGGGCCGCGTTGGGCAGCGCCAGTGGCGCCCCAGCGCGGCGTGCGCTGCGGGGGCGGCTTCAGCCGCTGCTCCCCTGGCGCGGCGGTGAACGAGGGCTGTAAACCTTGAAATATGCAGCGCGGAGTGGCGTGTGTACGCCGACAGGGGCCGCGGGGGGCCGAGGCCTTGGCGGCGCCCGCCACCGCGGCCGCACGGCAGCAGAGTATTTTCGCCGGTGGAACCACTTGCGCCGCTAAATCCAGCCCCGACCTTCTGCCGCCCCCGGCCGGGAGGGCGGCTTTTTGTTGCGGACGAGAATCAATTTTCGCCGAGGCGATGGCCCGTATTTTATGCCCCGATAAAAAATATACGGCTTCCTTTGCGATTGTCATGTACGTCGTGGGGGAGACCTTAAGGGGTGGTTCAGGATGCTGAACACTTGGGTAAGACTTTGTAGGTCGGCAAATCGAAGACTTAGTGCTGCTAAAGGAGAGAAATCAAATAGCTGTTGAATAATTGGGTGGGGTGGAATGTTTGGCTTTTGTGTCTTTGCCTTTTGAGAAAGTTGGCACGTGTGGAATTACATATGTGTAGAAAGAAAATAGAGAGTTTTATAACCTTATATTCAGAGTGAGACAGTACATTACATGTTTAGTGTAGTATGTGCTTTTTTACAATACTGTAGAATAAAAAAGAACTTTTACACTTTCACCTGGATAAGCTAATTCGCTAATGCCGAAGGTTTTAAGTACTTTGTGTTTCGAAATTAATTTCTTACCGTGATATGTATGAAACACTGATTCTTTAAATGTCGCGGACTTTCTGGAAACTATAGGAAAACATTTGCATTATGTCATGATGGTCTATGCGCAATACGGAATAGGTAATGGGATGGAAGACAAAGAACGGGAAATGAAGGGATTTTTGTCGACAGCTGTCGCGTTGAACGACTGTGTAGTTTTGGGGACTTTCGTAATTTTAAGTGCCAGTTTTGCAATTGCCGGAGAACTGTACATGTATCTCGTAGAAAACACTTGAAGGCGGGGTTAGTTTCTCGAGCTGAAGAAGAATTCTACTCTCCCGCAACTCTCTGGCAACTCTCTGGCAACTCTCTGGCAACTCTCTGGCAACTCTCTGGCAACTCTCTGGCAACTCTCTGGCAACTCTCTGGCAACTCTCTGGCAACTCTCTGGCAACTCTCTGACAACTCTCTGGCAACTCTCTGGCAACTCTCTGGCAACTCTCTGGCAACTCTCTGGCAACTCTCTGGCAACTCTCTGGCAACTCTCTGGCAACTCTCCGGCAACTCTCCGGCAACTCTCCGGCAACTCTCCGGCAACTCTCCGGCAACTCTCCGGCAACTCTCCGGCAACTCTCCGGCAACTCTCCGGCAACTCTCCGGCAACTCTCCGGCGTGGGAATCTCGTGGGCGTGGCTTTTTGGTGTTGTAGAAATACACGCAATTGGCACACCACCTTAGGTGGCTCACGGCATCAACTGATGACACTGCGGTGCCTCTCACCGGGAGTGCATGTTCGAGTTCAGGCGGTGGCAGAATTTTCAAAACTAGCTAGCTAGGTTGAATTCAACCGGTCTCGAGAGACGAATTCAAGCGGCCAGCTACTCTCCTCGGTAGTTTTCCGTGGTTTCTCTGATCAACACCAGGCGTTTGCCGGAACAGTACTCTAACAATCAGGCCACTACACTACACTATCATCCATGCAGGGAGACCAGTCAGGAACGTTTAGCTTGTCCCGGCTGTGGCGATGCCCCGCTGGTGGGAGATACCTGATTGGGGTAAATCCCGAAAACCGTCGAGTATATCGGTAATGGACCTCGCCAACCTGCAGGGAAAGATCACAGCGATAAAAAATGCACTACACTTATGGGACTAATGACCTTGAAGAGCCCGGAAACATTAATCAATCACGCAAGTAACACGCTACACGTGTGACAATCGTGCTGGAAGAACATCCACCGTCACCGAATTTGATCCCGTGGCGACGTAATGTTGCAACACAAAGTGGAAATTGACCGACATCCTCCAATAGGTATGGAGAAGGTTCAGCTTTGAATCAAAAGTTAAAGAAATGAGTAGAGGTTTTTCTCTACGTGACTGAAATCGCTATATGAAAATTGCGTATTTTTTTCGCTTCTTCCCTCTACTATATTATGATTCAATTACATGGGCTGAAATTTTTCGATCGCGTTTAAAGTTTTTTGAGCTGCTTTATGGTTAAGATTACTGTAGATAGAAATGAGATAGATGCAATTTTGCACCCGAACATCTGGATGTTTGTATGGATGGAAGGAAGGAAGTATGTGTCGCGCATAACTCTGACACATTAGAGACTTTTGAGCTGAAACTTTGTAAATACGTCAGGAGTAAGATCAAGTTGTGTAGTTCTGAATAACATAAAGATACTTCAATTTTGGGAGATACTTTACATGAAGCCCTTGTAATATTTTTTTCAGTAGCTACAATTTTTTTCTTTCAATATTTTGATCGGACAGAAAGAGAGGATTTATAAATATCGTAGAGTTTCGATTTTCATTAAATTCATAAAAAGTTCACATACATTTTCAAACCTGCAACACTAAAGCCAGACATTCTTTCTGAATGCAATTTATCCCTCAATTTTAGATCTTTGAATGATGCCGTGTGCCGTGATGACACTAAGCGGAAAAGTTTTGGTTTACCGTGAATTACTACTAGCTTTAATAATACTTCAATGGAACAGAGGTCTGTATGATGATTTGATACCTATAGATCTATATCTATAGATCGATGCAATACAAACTTTTCCAGTTGACGATGGCCCTGCCAAGTGCAAGCCGGTATCGCGAACATCGAAGGCTTTGTAGAAATAAGTACTTCCAGTTTCCGAGGTGACCTTCTTCGAAAGGGATGTTTTATGTTCATATAAATTATATTGCTTCCCTCGCATGTCTGTACTTTTAGGAAAACAGGAAGAAGCTGTCAGCCTACGATAGGTCAAGGTGCATACTTTCAGTCCGGTAGATTCTCAAGTCGAGAGAGTGAATTTTCGGCGTCCAAACCTGCCACGTGCAGACAACTGAATGTGGAGGGAAAGAGTTGAGACGACGCTAAAAAAAATGAAAAGGGAGAAAGGAAGTAACAGGCTCTCATTTTGTTTCGATCAGCCAACACGAATCTAGATGTGCTCTGAATATTTACAAAGAACCGATATTTAATTTTAAAAAATTCACCAACATTCAGAAAGTACTCATCCTGTTTCTAATTAATATTCGACATCTAAGAAAACATGATTATTTTCTTAGTGTATACCTGTGTGAAAATTTTATTAAGACTTTTTCTAAAGACATTTATATTGTTTCAACTAACAGGACAAATAGGCGGACACAGTTATTTTAAAGTGTTCACTACTTATAATAGAGATCACACGTTTTACAGAAGTTCTTGAGTAAAATAAAACAGTGCCTGAGCATATTTCACAAAACATTTATAGGGATGACGATTCATTTGAGCAGTTGGAGTAAACCTTCATATACCAGAATATAAAAATAGGACTCTCTTCTTCGGGACGTTTCTCTTTTGCCTTACCTACAAATGGATATGGAAAGCTTATTCTCTGATCAGCAAACAAGTTGTCTATATTAGCAGTGATTTCTAGAGGGAAAGATTAGAGAATGGGCTCTGGGAAATCCAAGCCAGACTTACATTAAAAAAATCGAAAAGGCAAACAAAACAAAAAACACTATTTCTCCTAACTAAAATTGTTAACAATTATTATTATGAAATGAGGCTCCATAAAACTGACAGGCAACCTTACATCGAGGCGTCTACGATTGAAAAAATGCAATAACGACATCCTACGACATAAAAATGAACATTTCCCAAGTGTATTATTTTCATTACAAAGTACTTCACTTGATTTTCAGCTCAGAAAACTATAATGTCTCTATCCACTATCACCATTCGCATTTTCTTGAAACATCACAACTCTTGCAATACACCTTCCTAAGAAGATCCGAAGATCCATTGCCATTCCTCATTGAGACCAAATTGCGGTTGACAGGCAAATGTTTCCTTAGGACAGTCGTCAAATAGACATAATATTTGTCCTGGTACCCAACCCAGACATTTGGTTTGTCCAAACAACTCGCGATCTAAATCCATGTGCAGGAGGAATACCGTTCAGAGCAAGAAACTCTTGAAACCAACGCCTGGGAGCAGGCTGTTGCAGCTGAGCTCCGTTTTACAGCTGGCAGTCGCCTGCGGGCGTGCTGAGAAGGGGGAGGAGTGCATCTCATTGTCTGGCTGAACGAAGAAAGGAGGCGCGCCCCAACTTCGCTTCGCTGCACGAGGCCTCACTCTAGACGAGGCAACACAGATACAGAATACCTTATGACACGACTCAATTTTTCATAAAACATTGTGCACTGATTTAAATTGTGCATTTCCTATTAAAGCTGGAGGTTTCTTATTTTCCAACGTCACGGCTTCATGCTTCGACAATCAGTGACACTAGACGGTTTTTGCTCAGCTCGAAGAATTGTATTAATTACGATATGAATGAACATTTGAGTCTGTATTGCTTTCGACGATCACGATGTAAGGAATTTGTTTTCACATGTGGTGGCAGAGTGCTGGTAACTGAATTCACACATGACAAAACAGCTCTAGTCGAACAAACGCAAATCAAGTGGATGTGACATCATGAAAATTTAAAATTGGCAGCGTTCTCTGTCTTCATAGTCCGTAAATACTTCCATGTATCGTAGTGTTACAAAGAGAGCATTGTGGAAAACGTTATTAATCCTTTAAACGATACACGTCTTGTGGTTGCCTTTAACGTAGCGAATCATTTTACGCTACGTTGGGCAAAACCACCTTACTGAAGAGACCCACAGCTCAAATTTCACCTCTCGCCGGCAAGCGTTGGTACCGTGACCACAGAATCCGCACCCACATGGCCTGCGGTAGCTGAGTTGGAACCTCTGACCTCCCCCAAGGAGACGCGATCTGAGAGTATTAAGCACGACCGTGAAACAGTCCCCACATCAATGTTTAAATTAAATTTCGATGAAATGGATCATGCGCTATCGTTTGACCCTGGCGAGCAGTTTCTGACAGGCAAAGGCATCGGGTAGGCGTCGGGTACGCGTCCAGTAGTCGACGGGTAGACGTCGCGTGGGCATCTCGTCGGGACTCATAGGCAGCTAGTAATCGTCGCATAGGCATCGCAAAGGCGTCGGGTAGGCATCGGGAATGCGTCCACTAGTCGTCGGGAAGACGTCGCGTAGGCATCGTTGATTGATTTATTGATTGATTGTTAGTGATTCCGGGTGCGTCAAGTACTATGGTCATTAGTCACGTAAGTATAGTGAATGTTTTTGCTCGGGAGGTGGCGGTGGTCTTCCCCCGCTTGATGACCAGATCCGGCGCCGACCTCCCGTCGGCAAACAGGGTACTTTCCCCAACCAGGTATCTCCCACCAGCAGGGCACTGCCTCAGCCGGGACAAGTTGTAAGTCCCTGACCAGTCTCCCGGCATGTGTAGTAGTGTAGTGCATGTTAGCATAATTAACATAATTGCGTGTACAAGGGGTGAGGATAGGACAAGGAAGAGGAAGGAAAGATCGTGCGCGGTCCGTGGTCCGTTGGTTAGGGTACTGCTCCGGCATTCGCCTGATGTTGATCGGAGGAACCACGGAAAACTAGAAATAGCCGCTAGAATTCTCTTCCATACAGGAACTGAATTCGACCTAGCTGATCAGCTAGTGCGTAGGCATTGCGTCTGGCATCATAGGCATGCCTAGCTGCAGCTAGTTAGCGTCACATAGGCATCGGGTCTGCGTCCAGTACTCGTCGGATAGACGTCGCGTGGGCATCGCGTCGGGACTCATAGGCAGCTAGTAATCGTCGCATTGGCATCGGGAATGCGTCCACTAGTCGTCGGGTAGACGTCGCGTAGGCGTCGCGTAGGCGGCTCGTTGGCAGCTAATAGGCGTCGCGCAGGCGTGGTGCGCGAGGGTTCGTGGACCCCGTGGCGAGGGGCGCGGCGCCAGCGAGGAGAGCGCGAGGGTGAGGGGCGGCGCCGGCCGGTGGCGCTGCTAATGGCGGGACGCCTCATAAACCCGGGCCGGGCGGAGCGCCCGCGCGCCGCCGAGCGACAAGCCCCGCAAGAGGGCGCGCGCGGCGGTGTCCTCTGGGACGCTTTCACTCCCCGCCCACCACCAGAGCGTGCGAGACACTCCACGACTCACCACGTGCACTCCCAAGAAGTTTTTTATTGATTAATTGATTTTTTCGTGTTTCCGGGCGCGACAACTGCTTTGGACATTAGTCCCATTAGTGCAGTGCATGTTTTGCTGGATGGTGAGATCCGGCGCCGACCAACCGTCGGCTAGTGAGGTTTCCCCCTAACCAGGACTCTCCCACCAGCGGGGCATCACCCCAGCCGGGACAAGCTCTCAGCTCCCGACCGGTCTTCTGGAATATGTGTTAGTATAGTGCATGTTAGTGTAAGTGTGTGTGTGTAAGGGGAGAGGATAGTACAAGGAAGAGGAAGGACAGATCGCGCGCTGTCCGTGACCCGTTTGATAGGGTACTGCTCCGGTATTCGCCTGGTGTTGATCGGAGGAACCACGGAAAACTACCGCTCAGCGCAGCCGGCCGCTAGAATTCTCCTCCAGACAGCGACTGAATTCGACCTAGCTGAAAAACTAGTGTCGAAAATCCGGCCGCCGTGGGGAGTGGGAACCTAGGACCTCCCGGTCAGAGGCGCTGCAGTGACATCAGTTCATGGTACCCGCTCCCGGTACCCAAGAAGTCGTACACTGAATCCGAACATCATGAACTTAGCTAATCTAAGTTCCGTTAAGAAGAAGACAGTTCACAGGACCTCTGTTAATCCGACCTCCGTCACTCCCACTTCTGTCAATTGTTTCTTTGTTATTCCTAACTTCTCTTTATTAAATCTTTAATATTTTATTCTGGCACAGTGGCCTCTGAATTCTCTGTTGAGTTTTCACTTCTTGCTTAGATTCGGGTGGAGGGATCTATGAATGCAAAAGCATGGGAGACAAGAACACAATAAATTCTAGCACGTGTACTCTATTTCTGATAATTATCACAAATTGTTAAAAATTATTAAAATTAATTAATAAAATTAATGGAGTTATTAAAATTATTGAAATTATTAAAATTATTGAAATTATTGAAATTATTAAAATTATTAAATTATTAAAATTATTAAAAATTGTAACCGAAAACTGAACTCCAATTTTATGTACCCAAGATGAAAGCACTATAACCCAAGTAGCGTCATTACGAGCTGAATTTATTCCAGATTCCTTAATACGAGCTTTCATAATCAGAAGACAGTTAATAAGAGCTCTGTTTATTCGAACTACGTAGCCAGGTCCAATTTAGTCAGTCTGGAGGTTAATTCCAATGGTCGGCTGTTTTAATCGCTAGTCTTTCTGGTAGTGACTGTTTTCTCCGATCAGTATCACGGGAATACCAGTGCAGGATCCTACCAAACGGGCCATGGACCGCGCGCGATATTCCTTACTTCATCGTTTTTTTTCTCTTCTCTCCCTTACACACACATACACACACACACACACACACGGGCACTGAACATGTGGGGATCACGGGGGCGTTTAGAGCTTTTACGGTCGAGGCTGTGCTCTGCTGTCAGGAGATGCCTGGAGGAGGTAAAACCTAATGATGGTAAAGTTAGCAAAACATCGATATATCACTAAAAGTTTTTCAATGTCGACGAAAACATCGGCAAAGACATCAATGTTTAAAATATTGATGTTTCAAATATAATGAAACATTTCGAAGTAAAATGTCCTGGTTATAAAGTAATACATAACACTTCAAGTGTACATAACACTTCATTAAGTAATACATAACACTTCATTAAAGTACATTCTGCCTTAAATTGACTGCCATCTTCATTTTCTAATCAATGTTCTATGTAATTGAGGTTCAAATTATAGTTAAACAATATTACCACAATAATACAAAATAATTAAAATGTAGAAACCCTGGAAAAACGTGGTGAATAGCAAATGGTTTCGTCCCGCCTGGGGATCGACAATAGTGACAGTTGACAATGGCTGTTAATTACGTGCAATTCACAAATACAATAGATACTGAAAATTTTATTTATATCATGATAATTTTTTTACAATGTCGATATTTCGACACAAACAATATTGATCTGAAGACAACATCGAAATCAAAACATCGATGTTATAATATCGATGATTCACCTTGAAAATATCGATGTTTTAAAGACAAGAATGTTTGTTGCCATCCCTAGTGAAACCCTCCAAATCGACGACCTCGCGGTACCAGATCTCACGTTGCCTATGAGGAGGAACATTGCCACTTCCCGGCCATAGCATGCACTACACTCACGGGACTATTGGTCAAAAGTAGATGATCTGCGCAGAGAGAAAATACTCTTTTATCACTACCTTGTCCATCAATTCTGTGTTTTTCCGAAGTCCAAAGTCCGCCACGTTTACTAAGCACGTTTTATTCGCGGCTTTATCTAGCCACTCCGGAATATTTCCCTCTCTGCTGAGCTTCCATCAGTTGGGTCTACGAATACCAGAGCCCAGGAGAGAGAAACACTGCGATTGCCAACAGGTATAAACCTAACGTGAACAACTAAAGAACGCTAATTCACACTAAAATAATGCAAATTCGAAAACTAAACTTGAATTTTATCATTGGCAGATCAGGTTATCCGATATTTGTTTATCCAAAAAATGATGAGAAAATGTCCGGAGATCTGGTATAGAAAGCTGTGGTATGTACTCACCCCAGAAAACTAAGCACCAAATTCGGGACTATCGCGTAACTTTCCCCGGTATAGTCGTTTATTGGTGATTCCGGATCATTTTTCTACAGTATCGCTTCTTTCTTCGAGAGAATTGGCACTGTTCACTTTTGACAATGTTAGCACATGAAGTACGGAAACATAAAGGAAGATAACAGTACGGTATTGGTCAAGATTAGTCTAGAGTATACCATAAGCATTCGGAAAATGCAATGATAGAAATAACATTAACTCCTACATGGCACGTCGCTTACAAAAACTGAAGTTTCCTAATGTAAATGACCATACCAATTAACATAGCGATGCTATCATTCATCCACTATCTTACTAGTCACTCTCTATCAGCACAATCTGATTTTAAATCCTTCAAAATCTTGTTCGCAGACACTCAAGGACAAGGGAAATAACTCTTATCTGTCTACGTAGAGAAATATTTGCTTTTAATGATTATTTCCATTTTAATTTAAAAAATACGGGATTTTCGCACAATTTTTCGTTCTCTCTATGCTACAATGCAAGTAGTATATGCAGCCACATCTTTTTTACTTCTGGTATATATTAATAACATTGTTATTCTATTATGACATAGATAATTCTTAGTTCATGATTAAACTGGTTATATCCCAACCACAGTCACGTGAGAGTTAAATGCTCGCACTCTTCAGAAACGAGGGGTTCCATGTAACCGTCAGATATACAACAATTGCTAGGGCATCGAAATTCGATACTTACGCAATGGAGTTGGAATGAACTGTAATTTCGGGTTTAAAAAAAATACCTGAGATTGAGCTTCAAATTTTCAATTAATTTTCTGATAAATACAACTTATTCTAAAACGTTATAAAACCAAACATGCAGCAGAAAATATATTATTATTTTCATAATACGCAAAAAAGTATTCAAGTTGTTCATCTCATTTAATTAGGTTGTTCAAAACACTAGGAGTCTTTCTATACTGATCTTATTAAACATTGGGAGGCATCGACACTGATTTGAAGGTGAAAGTCGTCTAAATCGGGAACGATTCTGATAAGTCTGTCCGGGAATGAGGTGAATCAGCAGCATCACTGCGTGATTGCGGTTCTATAATTCCCTCCTGACTTGACTACTTGAAATATACTCAAAGCATGATTAAATATAAGGATAAGTACTAACAGAAACCATCATTTTTACTTAGCATAAAAATGTGACCACTCGAATCATCTTCCGGGGTTTAGTAAGTTTAGTGACGCCAATTTCCCTCATGATTTTCTAGTGATCCAGCCTAGTCAAAAACCCGCATATGTTCGAAATTAGTTGATCTTCTGAAGGACGTACTGATAATGCTCAAAGTTACAGAAAAACAAATGAATGGTATACGGTATTCGAATTTGAAAATTATACCAGGGTGCGTAGATTTCAAAATTGATATATTTAAACGGTTTACATTTCGGAACAGTATGCTAATTTCAAAGCTTCAAAAAGTATTCACAAATGTCTGTAGGGTAAGAAGCTGTGATCTACCGTTAACAAAATGAATTTGGAAAATATTAACGACGAACGTGTGTATAAATACATTTTTCAAGACAATGAGTACCTAATTTACCCAGCCTTACTGCAAATACATGGAATCCGGGCTAAAACAGGTTTTGTAGATAGGAAAATAATGAAGGGAGATACCATTCAGATAAAGGCGTTGTTTACTTGACTTTAAACTGCGAAAATTATGGAGATTGTAGCATAGATTACAATTGTACATTTCTTCGGACAAGAAACGTTTATATAATGATCAAGTACTTTCGCAAATTGTTTCAGAATAGCTGCAATGAAGCGTTGCAAGCAGTGACACTCGACGGACAATATTTAAGCACTTTTTCCACTTTAATATGAGAAACCATATCTTGAAACCCAACCCATCAATTAATTATCTTCTGCTGATCATCTATTTATAATAAATTATAATATATTAGAGATATTCATTGCTTTCGTTCATAAAAATGTATATATTCAAAATGTGTAATTGTGTTATAAGTTAGGGGCATATGAAGAGTAACTGACTACATAACATACGTTTTTCGAATAACATAGATAATTTTTTACCTCGCACAATTAGCTCTTGATTGAAGAGGGAATTATGACGGAATTTTCTTATCTTTGTTTTTAATTCCTTCGTTCTTAATGCTTCTTTCTAATTCTCTCCTTTCTTTCATTACTTCGCTCCTACAATTCGTGAACATTGAGGTCCTCTACACATTCTAGGCATTGCAACTTCAAAAAAATATTTGCCAGACAAAGCTTAATTCATCCTTTCTTTACAAATCAAACATAACATACAAACTACATCAAAATGAATTAAAATACATGTCAATTAAGAAACTATATTTTTTTTAGAGTAAAATACTCAAATTTAATGATCATATCTGTTTCACATGCAATGTGATTATCACAACCACTTCTAAATATTCTAAAATCTGGACATTATGAGAATATGCTCAAGTATAGTCGCTGAAATACGCACAAGAATTCTTACAATGTATTGTGATGTTACCCCCCTTTAACTAACAAATATAAAAGAAATTTACTTAGGTAAATGTTTAGAACAGAAATTTACACTTAAAATGAAAACATGATTATATGAGTAATAAACGAATATTACACAAGTTAGTCTGCTGTTGAAATACTATTCTTAGATGTATTATGTAAAATTGTTTCTTGAGAATTTATTTATTTATTTACGTCAAAAAACAGTTAAAAACTGCGTATGACGGGCTATGGGGAAAAGTGAATTGTGTGCACATTTTCAAAATTCTGTGATCCCTACACTAAATCATATACTACTTAAGTTTTGAATTTTGAAAGGGAGAAAAAAAAACAAAAAAACTCCCATGTAATAAAATCGATTTTCAAGGATAAATAAGCAATAAATTTTGAATTTTGAAAGGGAGAAAAAAAAAACAAAAAAACTCCCATGTAATAAAATCGATTTTCAAGGATAAATAAGCAATAAATTTTGAATTTTGAAAGGGAGAAAAAAAACAAAAAAACTCCCATGTAATAAAATCTATTTTCAAGGATAAATAAGCAATAAATTTTGGCTCTTATTACTTCCCGCCGCGACAACGTGGAAACGATAATTTGAATAATTGTATTTCCCACTGAATTCTAGAAGACGTGCACAGAAAATGAAGTTACATTTATGTCCAGAAGCAAAACAAGGGGCCATCTCAGCATTTGCTCAATGGATCAGGAAAACTGGACGAAAAACCTGATCGAGATGGGGCCATTGTCCCGGAGCCTGTAGTACAATAGTTGTTACAGCATATTTATACACATTTATACAGTCGAAATGGTAAATAATGCATTATGTATCATTGTTAAAATTAATGTTACTTTTCTTGTGATGCTCAGTATAGTCTCTAATTGTATAGAAACAGTTATGCAGCAGAAACGATTTCAATTGTGATTTAAACTTTTCTATTGAATTTAATCGTTTAATGTCATCTGGCAAAGTGTTGTAAAATAATGTACATGTATTGTATGTGAATTTTTGTAATGAGCTGTTGATACTGTCACCTGATGAATATGATTTCTACGTCGAGTGTTATAGTAATAGACTTCGGCATTTTCTGAAAATATATTCCCGCCCTTAAGCAAGTCATTTTTTACAAAAACCACTGATTCGTAAATAAAAAGACACGGTAATGGTAGAATTCCTAGATTAATGAAGATAGGCTTACAAGAATCACGTGGGTGGGATTTGGTTATTATTCGTACAATTCGTTTTTGTAATCTAAAAGTCTGGGAGCTATAAGATGTATTTCCCCAGAATATTATGCCATATCTCAGGCGGGAATGAACATTCGCGAAGTATACACAACGAGCAGTATGAAGGCTGACTGAATTTGCAAGAATTCTGAACGCGTAGCATAATGAACTTAATTTTGTGTTCAATTCATTTAAATGGACGTTCCATTTAAGGTTTGACTGAATTGAGAGTCCTAAAATTTTTGTTGCATTAACATGAGTCAATGGTACACTGTTCATTTTCAATGGAGCACAGAATTGTTTATTTGAAATGGAAAACTGCATTAAAACCGTTTTCTTTTCGTTTACTATTAATTTGTTATTTCGGAACCAATTTGAAACATCTGATATTGTACTATTTACGGTTTCTTTATTGCAAAGGATGTTCGTATCATCCGCAAAGAGAACCGTTCTTCCGTTTCGAATCGTCGAGGGCATATCGTTTACGTAAAGTAGGAACAGAATAGGGCCTAAAATCGATCCTTGAGGAACTCCACATGCAACGGGCAAAGAGTCGGAAAGGTGCGTACGTAATGTTCCATCATTCCAGTAAGGTATTTCAACTTTCTGAGATCGTTGTTTAAGGTACGAACATAACCAATCTACAGCAATACCACGGATTCCATATGAAGGTAATTTTGAAAGTAAAATGTCATGATCAATGATGTCAAAAGCTTTTGAGAGATCTAAAAATAATCCAATAGGTGCCTCGTTTTGATCTAATGATGAGGCGACATCTATAAGAATTCTGAATTTAAGAATTCTGACTACCAATAGTCAGGGGTAATACTATGAGTATTTCATCTATAATTGAAGAACTAAGCCTTCTGTGGTTAGCATGCGAATCCAAACCGAAGCCTCTGAGTTCAGCAGGTCACAGTCAATTTCATTAAACCAATACAATTGAGTGATCGATAGGACCTTATAGACCCATGAAGACGAGAGCTCAATGGACCTTGATTTTATTGCCAGTTTCATTTTTTTTATAATTTCCCTTTACCTTCAGTCAAAATACGTAACTAAATTGGATGTGAACACTATTGCCAGAAATTCATTCTAATTCTTAAGTTCTTCCCAGTAGGCATTTTGTTAGCTTGCAATAGCTACATAGAATATGATGTGATCATATGTGATCTGTGACAAAAGAAGGTAATAATGTCACATTTTTTGTTCTCAGATTTTCCCTTTCAATTTCTGTTTTATTTACTACTCCAATGATCTCATTTTTATTTCAATATTTCTTTGTTCATCAAACCACTAGATTGAAGTTTGTAATATTACGTGTGAAAATTTCCAAACAATCCGGAGACTACTTATTCACGAACATCCCTTGTCAGTCCCAGTCTGAAGAGCTTCGAATCCAACCGACAAGGCGAGCAGGCAGCAGACAAATTAATTGGACAAATAAAATGCTCCTCGAGCTTTTTTTTTTAAATTTTTCCCCTCTTCAGTTACCCTGGAAGGACGGGAATTTATTCATTAAAAGGGATACAGTAATTGCTGCAGCCTTTTCGGCTTTTACAGCTTGGTTCGGGCCTAACTTAAAAATACTAACTTATAAACTAGCTCGTAAATACGAACACTGCCACTTTGGGCTCTTTAGTTATATACATTTTGGTTATTGAAAATATGTTGAGATAAATAGTTCTTTTGATTGTTCTTTTCTTCTATTTTAATTCTTCCATTCACTCTCACATTCATTCTCAATCTATAAATACAAACACGTTCACTCACACATTCACACCACACATCATTTCACTATTTACACAGCACTGATTTATGCATATCGCTTTCCGCCACGGCGCCGACTTTACTCTCGAGCGTCCGTGGCGCCGCGACGTCTCCTGGAGCGAGTGGCCAGCGATGGGTCGCGGGCGGTGCGCCTCGCCGCGCCGCGCCGACAGCCCCAGGCGAATTCCGGCGACCGCAGCGCAGCCACGCGAGAGAGACCGGTCTGGCACGGCGGGCCGCGACCCAGTCTCACGTCCGGACCCCGCTGCCGGACCACTGCTACGGCTCAGAATTTCACTAACCTTCAGGTGTATCAGCTCAAAGAAATTGTACGAAAATCCGTCCGTCCGTTCACTCCTCCGTCCACGCGTCGAAAGCGTCCGTTCATTTGTCCGTCCACGCGTCCGTCCACTCGTTCGTCCATTCCTCCCTCCTTTCGTCCATCCTTTCGTCCATCCTTTCGTCCATCCTTTCGTCCATCCTTTCGTCCATCCTTTCGTCCATCCTTTCGTCCATCCTTTCGTCCATCCTTTTGTCCACCCTTTCGTCCACCCTTTCGTCTACCCTTTCGTCCACCCTTTCGTCCACCCTTTCGTCCACCCTTTCGTCCATCCTTTCGTCCATCCTTTCGTCCATCCTTTCGTCCATCCTTTCGTCCATCCTTTCGTCCTTCCATTCGTCCTTCCATTCGTCCCTCCTTTCGTCCGCCCATTCGTCCACGGTCAACCCTAGCGCCTAAATCGTTCAGACGATTTTCTATAATATTAACACACCGCGATCGATCGACCGAACGCAAGACCTTGCGAATTTGAAACGGATATTTTAATATTTGGAGGTAATTTATCGGAAGTCTAAAGAACAATTTCAAAATTTTCTCAAGAATAGTTTATGTTTTGGTATTTATCTCGGATAGAGTAAAGGATCCAAAACAAAATGGTGTAGGTTTTCTCTTCGTTGAACGATCCAAATTTTCTAAAATTGCAAATGTTTCATGTAATGCGAGAAAATATGTACCACTAGTTTTCAATATAGACCCCTTTTGTGGCAATTATGGGAATGCGGATGAGGTGTTGTTGGCATTATTAAAGGATGAAGTTAATCTGGCCCCTTTTGTTAAAATTAGTAATGCTTGTGACCTCTGATACTTTACCTACCCCAAATAAACGAGGACAATTTATGCTATAGAGTAATTACTTCATTTTTCCGAGAGCGTCAACTGCTACGATCTTTAGCTGCAAGTCTGTGGCCGTAGTGCCGTGCATGTTATACTTTAGGAAAAGACGGCGTCGATACTCTACAATACATAAGATTGTAGTAAGGCGAGAAAGTAAAAATTAGTCGTCAGGGCTGGGCGCATAAGTGCTGCCAAATTTGATTGACAACAACAGCAACAACACTGTGTTTGTTGAATGTCCATTTCTTTTTCCCCTTCTAGGAGATTGGCGGCACATTAAGCATGAGCAGAAGCGATTTCATTAATGAATAATCGATTATTTGAAGGAAGAATGATCGATTAATCGCTGATTTATGGCACAAGTGATTTATCGCCGATTTGAACATTGAAACCTTAGAATCGAATCAATTTTTTTAGTCCACTTTCTTTTCATCAGCGTTGCATAAAAAATGTTTTAATTTATAGCTTTTCGTCACACATTTGTGACAATAATATTTAAAACATCTACATATTAATGTTTACCATAAACTTCTAATAATAATAATAATACGCTTGCTTGATTTTTATTTATGCAATTCACTTTTTTGAAGACATAATCAAAACCTGGTGTAAAGAATATTTAACAAAATTAAAATGGCTCTAATAACAATCATTGAGTATATCATTAGAAAAACAGAGTGTTTTTTTTAATTTTATCGTTCTGAATAAACGATAATCGAATCCTACAGATGATTTATCGATTCATTGTACCATAAAAATGGAGGTTTTGCACGGTATAGTGCACAGGAATTGACTACAATCTTGATCTGCGCATTCCCAGATACACACGAGCTATGCTTAACTCGAACAGAAGATAGTCAAGTGCCGTCGATTTCTATAGAGCTTCCCCGTGCAAAAACTCCCTAACTTCTAAATAGAACTCAGTTCATCCATTGGCTGTATTGGCAGAATCGCGCATCCCGGCTGCGGCCGACGCGCGCTCTTGCGCCACGCGGGAGGCGCCGCCTTCCCCACCCCGCCCCGCCCCCTCGGCCTGGTTGCGAGACCGCGTAATTTGTTGCGGCGGCCAGTGGCGCGGGGCGGCAGAGCCAAGCCCAGCGCCGGACGCTGCCCGCTGGCGGTGGGCGGGCCGGCAGCGGAGGCGGAGAGTGGAAATGGAGGTGGAGGTGGCGGCAGCGATGGTGGTGGTAGCTGAGTCTTTGGTGATATTGTTGGTGTTAGTTATGTTGATAGTTATGGCGTTAGCTGCTTGACGAGTGGTGGGCGGACCGGCCGCGACGGTGTCGGTGTCGGCGTCGGAGTCGATGGCGATGGCGGTGATGGTGCAGGCGGCTGTAGGGACGGTGGTGATCACAGTGGCTACGTCGACTGCAACAACAACGGCTGGCGGTGGCGGCAAAGGAACCAGAGCTGTTACATGTTTGAAGAGGCGTAGTTAGCGGAGACAGAGTAGATGGAAGGGACGCTAACTGCAGATACGGGAGGCAGGAGTAGAGACCGCGACGCAAGCAAGAGCATAGCGACGGTAGTGCGTAGATTGCAACGAGTGCGGCTAAGACATTGGAGGCAACGTTGTCGGTGGAGTCGGAAGCGACGCAGACGGCGCGGCGGTGTCGTTGCCCGCGCCCCGGAGCGCCGCGCCGGCGACGTTGACGGCGCGCAGTGGAAGCGGGCAGGCCAGACAGGAAAGTGGGATGTTGCAACCGGGAGACCGTAAGAAATAGAACGAGTTCTGCAACGGGGTCTATCGAAGTTACATCTTCTTCTGCGGTGCAGATTACGAGTCCAAGCCAGTTTCCTAGGAGCGCTACCATGCTGGTTGTGCGGGCAACTGATGTCATTACTAACTGTCGTATAGGCAGTGAACCTGTAATACAATTGAAAGACTCGGCTGCAGATAGTCTTGTGCTACGTTCTAGACAACTAGTGGTTCTACGACGGTACGCACTTTCTCTGTGTATTTCAAACTTTTGTAAATTTCGAAAATTCAGAGAAATGAACGAAAATGACATCTGCGTCCCTTGTTCTACCCGTGAAAAAAAAATTTAGAACATTGAAGCAGTTTTTGATAATTTTTTTAAATAGTAAATTTCTATTAACTTCAAGCAGAAATTACTTGAAAATTACTAGTTTTTTTAAAAAATGATACTTGAGCTTTTTTTTTAAAGATCTGATATTTCTGAACGAATTTTGTTGAAGACCAAAATCTCAACTTTTAATATTATAGTTTTGGAATGTCAACGTTTTGCGATTTTCGAAAATACAGATAATTTGCTGGAGATGAGTTTTTGACTGATCTGCGTAACCTTAAGCAATTTTATATCTTTGACTCAGTGTTTTTAAGCAAAGGTTTTTCAAACTCGTTTCAAAATAGCTAAATGAATAAGTGAATAGGATAATTGTAACTCGCAAATGTATCCTCTTCATTAGTCGTGTGTGATATCCTGGTCTTGCGAATTCATACGGAATTTCTTCAGCGAAGAAAAATGACGCGCCCCATGGTGACAAAACTTTCTACGAACATGAACAGCGTTACAAAGGAGAAAACTTTGCCTCACTCTGCACCAAAACGAGATTTGAGTTTCATAATTTCGTGCGCATTATCGTGCGCTCGGCAACAAAAGTGACAAACGTAATACTTTACGAATAAATTATCATTCTCAACATCATGCTAACGTTGACAATGAGTTACGACATCGTAAAGTTGTATTTCAAGACTCACTATTCTTATTGTCAATGTAATCTTTCTCTGACAATTTCAAAATACATTTAACTTTTATTTTCATTATAATATCATTACGGATTGCAGAATCCCCATCGTGATTCAAAAGAGAATTTTGAATCACATTTTGCACTTGATTATCTTATTTCATTAGCAAAGTTCCGCGTGTGCAACAGAAAATTGATTATTTCTGGTCATTCGTCATGCGTCAACGGCAAAGGTCATTCTCCCCGTAAGTTTAGTGCATGATTTTTATCGCGCGAGGTGGCCGTGTATTCCTCCTCACTGATGGCGAGATCCGGCGCCTACCTACAAGCCGGCTGGCGGGATTTTCCCAACCAGGTATCTCTAACCAGCGTGGCACTGCCGCAGCCGGGACACGATCTATGCTCCCGTCTGGCCTTCCTGTATGTGTGGTAGTGTAGTACATGTAAGAGTAAATGTGTGTAAGTAAGCGGTAAGGATAGAACAACGAAGAGAAAGGAAAGATCGCGCTCGGTCTGTGGCCCTTTTACTAGGACACTACTCCGGCATTCGCCTTGAAAACCATGGGGAACTACCGGTCAGAGCTGCCGGCCGCTAGAATTCTCTCCCAGACAGCGGCTGAACTCGGTCCAGCCATCAAGTTCACTTCAAAATTCCTGTCACCGTCGGTACTCGAACCCTCAGCCATCCAATCTGGTCTGCAGATTGATGTATCTGGAGGTTCTACGTTTGTGTCTCGACGAAGGAATGTTTCCTATTAAGTCCAAATAGCTAGGTCGGACAAAGCAACTGCCTTGAGGGGAATTCTACAAGCCAGCCTCACTGATTGGGCGAATTCGCTGTATCTCCGAACATTTCCAGTCAGTAGCTGGTGCACAACCTTACAGAATAGGCGACGGTCCAGGCGCGATCCACCCTCCCCACTCAGCTCTAAGTTCCATTTCAAAGATCGGACAAGACTCCATGGTCCCAAGAGTCTCTGATAGTACCGCACGTGGCTCGAATTGCCGAGAGATATCGGGGATCGTACCCCTTAGGAAGTGCAATGTCCTATGTTGGAAAAAATATTAATTTGTTCCTGCCAGAGTCACAATTAATTCATATAATAATAATAATAATAATAATAATAATAATAATAATAATAATAATAATAATAATAATATTGTCTTTTTAGTGGCGAAGCTCAGGCCATTAGGCCTGCTCTTCCGCCTAACCACATGAAATATTTACATTATTTCTTATACTATGAAGATCGGGGAGGGCAGAAACTTCAGATTTACATCTGGGAGAGCAAACTAGGGACCATTCCGGCATACGCCTTAAGCGATTGAGTAAACCCAGAAAACCTCAATAAGGATGGCGGCTGAAGGTCGAGGGCATTGACAATAATTGAAAATATAAGAATATATACATTAATTAGAAAAAACAATGGTAATACAAATTAACATATCTAGATTAGCTACCTATTACTTTCACAAGTCATTTATCATTGGGTAAAAGAAAACTTTCTCCTAAACATTGTTAGGATGTACTCATAACGAGCTGCATGAGCGATGATGGTCTTCGGTTTACGCATCTATTCGTTGATTGATTGACTGATTTTTTCGTGTTTCCGGGCGCGTCAACTGCTTTGGTCATTAGTCCCGTTAGTGTACTGCATGTTTTTTTCTCGGAAGATGGCGGTGATCTTTCCCCGCAGGATGGCGAGATCCGGCGCCGACCTACCGTCGGCTAATTGGGTTTTCCCCTAACCAGGACTCTCCCACCAGCGAGGCACCGCCCCAATCGGGACAAGCTCTCAGCTCCCGACCGGTCTCCCGGAATACGTGGTAGTGTAGTGCTTGTTAGTGTAAGTGTGTGTGTGTGTGAGGGGGGAGGAGAGGACAAGGAAGGGGAAGGACAGATCGCGCGCGGTCCATGGCCCGTTTGGTAGGGTACTGCTCCGGCATTCGCCTGGTGTTGATCGGAGAAACCACGGAAAACTACCGATCAGACATCTATTCGTCTCTTCGCCCCCCCCCCCCGCCCGGGAAGTTTCAACGTCCACTCCCGCATTCGCACCTTGCTCAAGTGCCCCGGCGTCAGGTTAGTGCTGGGCTTGGGCTGCAGGGCAGCGGTGGCGGCGGGGCGCCGAGAGCCGAGTGCGAGCGCGACTCTAATCTAATCTGCATTGGCGCCACGAGCGCCGCGCCGGCGGCTGCGCTCGGAGGAGCCAAGTGTCGGGGAAATCGATGAGGGCGGAAGAGGACGGAAAATGTGCCAGTGGAGGGGAGGAGGAAACGGGGGCGGGGCGCCGCGGCGCGGCGGACGGCGCAGCTCAGTGGGAATACGTTTCGCGCAAGTGTGTTGCGGAACATCTACACACATATTGGTACATTTGTTTCTTTCTTTTCTTGATTGATTGATTGATTGATTGATTGATTGGTGTTTTGGAGTACGTTGACAGTTATGGGCACTAGACCTGGCTGGCGATGAGTCTCCCGCAGGTGAGATCCGACACCGACCTACACCTCTTGCGAGGGATTTCTCCCCTCAAGGTATCTTCCCCAGGTGGGGCATCGCCCCAGACAGCAAGTTCTAAGCTTGATAGGTATCTCCACCCATATAGCTTTGCCGCTGCTGACCCACTGCGCAGCGCACGATAAGCTCCAAGCACCCGAGGATATCTCTCGATATGTGAGGTCACTTTCACTCATACTTGGGTTTTTCTAACGAGGCATCTGAGGGTAGTATCTCCAAGATGGAATGTGGCACGGCTTTTCGCGTCTTTCTCGGTCGTCTTGATCTGCGGCACTGCTTGATGCGGTCGCGATTATGCGACATCTTGTGGATCGGTCTCGATCATCCGAGCCGGTCGCGATCATGCGAAATTCAGATAAGGGTTTCTTCAGTGGTAGCCAAATGAGTTCATTTCATATAAAAATCGATAAAATCATTTACGATTGTAAACAGTTTGACGATTCCCATCAAGAATACCGCTGAAATAAAAGTGGACCATTTGGAGATATTTCTGGATTCTTTCAGTTTAAAATAGTCGGTCAAGTATACCAACACTTCAAGTTGAAACGTCGTGATGACTTGCAGTATCTTATATATTTTTGTGGCATTTAAACGTTTTGTAAGACGCTGACTAACGCGTGATAAAATGCATAAGTGTTGTTCGCATATATTTTTCAATTTTAATTACGATTTTAATCATTACCTTTAAGTGTAGCTTTATTGACGTAATATACATAGATTCAGTGTGTTGTTAACACTATCCTTATTTTGCTATTTTAATTATGAATTTAATATTTATTTAAATATAGATTTTTTGACATTTAATGTAGATTCAATGTGCCGTTGACAGTATGCAATTTATTACTCATGGACGTGAAAGATGAAGGTATTGCACATGTTTGAAAGAAAATATATTTTATGGCAAGTAAATGTGATAAAAAACAGTTTTAATTGATGGTATGCGACTATACAAAACAAAAATGTAGCTAGGGTTCTAATATTGAATTTTTGGGGCAACGCTAGTTATTGAATGGAACTAAAACAATGTGATATAAAAAAATTGAAAAGTACAACATTAAAATGTCTTGTGAATCAATGTGTGGTTTTTGGATCTTGAAAGATTAATTTACATCTTCCCCTGAAGAGATGAGATGGGCCGCGCTTCGCAGGGTAGGGAGGGAAAGGGTGGGGAAGGGTGGGGAAGGGTGGGGAAGGGTGGGGAAGGGCCTGGAAGGGCAGGAAATGCCTGAAAGCAAGAGGAAGGATGGAGAGGCGGAAGGGGCATGGAAGCGCGGGCAAGGGCGAAGAAAGGGCGAGGAATGTTGAGGAAGGGTGAGGAAGTGTGGGAAATACGAAAAAAAGCGAGGAAGGGCAGGGAAGTGTGAAGGGCGAGGAAGGTCATGGAAGGGCGGGGAAGGGCATGGAAAGCAAGGGCAAAAGCGAGGAAGGGAGGGAAACACGGGAAAAAGCTGGGAACTGCACGGAAGTGTGATGGGGAGGAAGGACGTGGAAGGGCGGGGAAGGGCATGGAAAGCACGGGCAAAAGCGAGGAAGGGAGGGAAACACGGGAAAAAGCTGGGAACTGCACGGAAGTGTGAAGGGGAGGAAGGACGTGGAAGGGCGGGGAAGGGCATGGAAAGCACGGGCAAAAGCGAATAAGGGAGGGAAATACGGAAAAAAGCTGGGAAATGCAGGGAAGTGCGAGGAAGGGTGGGGAATTGAGGGGAAGAGGGACAAGGGCGGGGAAGCGCGTGGAGGGGTGAGGAAGTGTGGGGAAGAGGGCAAGAGCGGGGAAGGGTGGGAATGGGATGGGATGGGGGCGGAACGAACTAGAGCAGGAAGGAACCCCAGAAATTAATTTCATTTCCCCAATTAGCATTCATTTTATTGCCATGCTCTAAATCTAATTCTAATACTATATAAAATATTTACTTAACTTTTACTCGTTTTTTTTCTTTTTTGGAAGACGTTATAACGAAGAGTAAAATCAGAGTGGCTTACCTAGTCCAACTCTAGAAAGAAGTGCATTTCTGCCTGTTTCTTCATCTACACATTTTTTCTTCTCCCTCTACCCCCTTTCGTGTTCCATGCACAATTTATCCACAAGAAAAGGGGCGGAGAGAACTTTCGTCGACCGAGTCGAGTCGACACGGGCTAGCGGCGCCGTCGCAGCTATTTTCGTGCAAGAGGAACCTTGACATCTCTGGCGGCTGTGGGTATTCGGCCCGCCAATGCAAAATCCATAGCAGCCGCTCGCACCAAAACAAATATTTCTCCTGGCGACGAATCCCAGTATTTTATCATTTCATCAAAACGTATTTTTGAGAACTTTTTCTGGGTGGCCGCTCGTTTGCTGGGTCAAATTCGACTGTTTTTCAGCACAAGAACATTTGGATCGATATTTAGACCGGAGCCCACTTTCCGTTGTATTTCAGATTATCTTCCACGAACACATTAAGAGAGAGGTGAAGACACTGATTGAAAACACTGGTAGTACTTTCTTTTAGTTATCTATTTGTGAGCTGATTTATTTAACCATGTACAAGTACAAAATTAACAAGATCTGCTTAATAAATAAAAATTGTACCCCAAAAATGTACCAATTTCATTTGAAGAAAAATTAAGTTTTATTAGTTCCTCAAAATTGTCTCGGATTTCAAAAGATTCTCATAAAAATTCTGATTATACCCCGGCTTTCCAGGTTAATGAATTTCCTCAACATTTCTCGTTTTTTTAGAAAGTAGGTGTATGGTTTCAATATTGTGTTGTCAATATTAATACTAACAGTGTACTTCTATAATAATAATAATAATAATAATAATAATAATAATAATAATAATAATAATAATAATAATAATAATAATAATAATACAATCAGAAACTACATCACACGTAATAAATTGAATTGCCTTATACGTATAACTGATCATTGAAAGTAAAAATATTAATACTTCTGAGTCTCTCTATATGATCTTTCACATTCTCTTCTAAAGAAATTTCGTTGAGAAGAAATTAATTGTAGGTTTAAGTATTGAAACGGTGGAAAAGTATTGATTTAATGTAGGTTTAAGTATTCAGATGGTCTCTTTTTAAATATTTTTCTTAATAATTGAATTCAGTACAATATACTTCTATTTACAGTTCACGACAACGAATTATGAATTTCACGATGAGAGAGAATTTTTATGTAGGATTTCTTACGCTTTCCGACAGCTACGGTTCTGCTGTACTCATACGAGGTACTTTACTCACATTGGGCTGAGAGGGTTTTTACCTCAGAATGGAGCACGAAGCAGCAAGAAACAGTGTTAAGAAAGACGAAGAGAAAGGGAATGACAAGAACATGAGGAGGGAACTCGCGTATATTTGCAAAATCTGTTCAATAGAACTCCAGTTATCCGAATTCATTGGAACCGGATCCAATACAGATAATTAAATATTTAGATAATTGAATAAGTCACGAAAGATGTCATTTCTTAAAAAAACTAAATTTCTGTAAATATACCAATGATATGAATACAATGACTACCAAGCAATATTGTTTACACCTTGCACAATACTGTACTTAAATGAGTCAATTCTTGAACATACTGGTCACGATCATTTGTTTTACTGCTTTAAATCGTTTTTGATCAGCCCATACTGACATATCTGTCTTTTAATATATTCGCTACGGCTTTATTTTTAGGACGAATTTGATGTGGTGAAAAAAACCAATTTGCTGGTTTAATAAAGTAATTTTAATCTTACAAAAGTCTTTTTCCTCAGAACGATCCGGATAGTTGGAGTTCTACTATATTCATATTCACATCGTCTGAATTCTTCCTATTATTTACATTTTTTAATTTACATTATAGTATCTTCTCTTATCAGTCGTCAAATGTTGAGCGCAGATTCGTTTTCTCAAAGCATGGAGTTTCAAGTACCTGTTTCAAACACTTCTCTTCACAGAAGTCTTGAGGAGATGCGATCTTTTTTTTTCCTCACCTCCTTGCAAAACTACTGAGTGACCTTCTACCCCCTCCTTTCAATTACATTCATTCTCACTACGACAATGCGCATGATCGTCGACATAGCCATTACAATAATTAAATAAATTAGCAGTGTGAATCATCCAACCGTCGACAAATTTTCTCCAGCGTCATCCTGTCATTAGGCGCAGCTCATGGTTCGCATCCTTCAAAGCTCCGCCTGGGCTGCAGTGCCCCGCGTTCTTCGTCTTTTTCTGTTTCATAATCTTCGTCATTGTTTTACCTCCCTTCGTCATCACTAGACATCGGATGTTTACGCACTAAAAAATCGTCTATCAAGCACCTAAAAAGGCACTGAAGATGTCAAGAATAAGGAGAGAGAAAGGTACTGTCATAAGTTACCTACACAATAAAATGGAAAAATTGTAATTTTTGTCTATATTATTTTGTAAATTTAAATGCACAAAACGAGTTCGTACATTTTAATGACAAACTGAACTTACACATTTATAACTCTTCTACATTTTATTCTTAATAGTTTCCATTAATCAGTAATATTTGCATATTACCAGTAACCAGGAGACAAAATCAGTTTGAATGCGGAGAAGGATATCTGAACGATGTGACTAGCATATAGTTTGGCAGCCTAACACTAGCAACACTGAAACCTTCTAGGAATTTATATTTATTTCCACTTAAAATTTCGGTGCCCTCGGTGTATTGTCAATCGACCATGTCTCAGATCATGGCTGGTATTTATGAATTAGAGAAATGGATCAGTATACTTTCAGGAATTCTCTCGTAATTTGAAATACCAAGACGTGAATTGAAGGTTTCGTAATGAATGGTCACATTGGACCATCGCCGATTTTCCGTCAGCATTGTATATAAATATGATAAATAAATAAAAGGCAAAAAAGTTCTAAAAAAGATATTTATGCACAAAATAGGCATTTATGCTAAAATAAGCAAAAATAAGTATTATAAAACTTCGTCATAAGTCACCATTTGTCATGATTCGTGGACATATATTATCAGTCTTTAAATACATTCTCTAGAAAAAATAGGCTTTTCCCTAAACATCCGATGTCTAGTCATCACATTGTTCGTTGTCACCTTCTTCATTTCCCTTGTCTTTGTTTCATAACCTTCGTCATTGTTTTTCTCTCCTTCGTCATCATCTTGTTCGTTGTCTTCGTCTTCATCCTTTTTCGTCATGATCTTCTTATTTGCTATTATCTTCTTCACCGTATTCTTATGACATCATCTTCGTCATCGTTTTCTTCGTAAACGTCTTTGTCATTTTCTTCATCATCATCATCATTGGGTTTCTCATCTTTCTCTTTGTCAACACGTTCATTATCTTCTGATTCTTCATTTTTTCTTGACCCCATTTGCCCGTATAGGTATTATTATCGGAGCATTTTGAGAATGAGCCCATTGATGTAACATAAGGATAAGAGTGACAGAAGAAAAGGAAATGAGGGAATAAGCGCGGTCCGTGGTTCGTATGAAGTTTTGTTACCGCATCCTCCTGGAATTGAAGGGAAGAAAGTTCCAACGCGACCTATTCTAAGAACAGCTGGACTGAAGATTTCTCATCCAGATTGTGACATCGTCTGGTCTTGCTGATTTCATCGAAAAACCGATACTATCGGGACACAAACCTAGGGTCAACAATAAGTACAGTTCTGGACTTTCGCGACCAATGACATTCCACTGTTCTTTTGAGATAGGCTAAAAAGTTATTGTTGACTAACAGGTATCTGAATAACAGCTCAAATATATAACCAGTTGAAAACAACATGCCTAACGTAGCTGCGGCTGACAGTTGATAAGATCTAAAACGAACAACGATGTAGAAATACAGAAAAAGCCAATAACAGGGTATACGAAACTCGTGTCGTTGGGTGTAACTGTTTTTTACTATTAAATGTCAATAAATTACTGCATAGCTCTCAAGAGCTGATATCGACAGCTCTTGACTCTCCGAGCAACACCACAATGTTTGTGTTTTTTGACGTTTCGTACATATTCTGGGCTGAACTTTCAGAGCTGAAACTAGCTGTGCTGAAGTTCCCTCCGGAGTACGTCCCCTAAATCGGCTTCTCGAGATGGATGGATACCTAGGAGAGAATTTGTGACAACGTGCCGAAGGCGAGTACATTTAGCAAACAGCTAAAGCAAATGAATAAATGGGACAAATTTGGATTGCGCATATTTAATTAGTAGAAATAATTTAAGTTTTGCAATTACTCGATGGAAGTGAGTCAAAATAAGATGTATCTGTATTTTGGTGTAATTCACGTACGTAATTTTGCGTTGACTGGGATTAAGGATATTTTATGTAAATCGTGGAACCTCGTCGTCGACTTGGAAATGCGCGAACGAAGCGAGTCAAATCGGTCGAATCAAATCGGTGAAGATGTTGCTAAGTCAACTCAACCCGAACTCGTACAACTTTTTGGGCGCAATCGAACTACTCGTACATCACCATACGTCATCCATTTTACAGCGTATTCCACATCTTCCATTTATCTCCATGTCTTATCTGTTAGCCAAGAAAATACGCTTGTCTGAACGCGTTAGGTGGGAGATGATCGAACCCCGAATAGGACATAATGGCAAGATCCAAAATAGTACCAACCTGGTACTATCTCACCAGCGGGGCACAGTCCCACCCGGCACAACCTCTAGCTCCTCACTGGTCTTCCGACAAGTGTGGTAGTGCATGTAAGTGTATTAGTGTAAGTAAGGGGTGAGGATACAAGAGAGAGGAAGGAATGAATCCGCGCGTTCCATGGCCCGTTTGTAAGAGAACTGCTCCGGCATTCGCCTAATCATTTGCATTCTCCGATCAGAAAAAAACACGGAAAACTACCGATCAGAGCAGCCGGACTCCAGAATTCTCGATCCGTCAGCCGCTAAATTCGACGTGTGTGTGCTAGTGTCGAAAACCCTTCCACTGTCGGAAATCGAACCCTAGTATTTTCCGGATAGACGCACTGCACTGACATCTGTTCATGCCCTGAGCCACAAACAACCGCGTGCGTTTGAAGCCAGGGCCAGGGCCTCCCGCACGAAAACTTTCTCCAGCGTCATTGCGCCATTACGCGCCCCGCTGCGCCGCGTGCACTTCCTGCAAGGCCTCAGCTGCAGAGCATCGCACTCGGGACGCGCCGAGGCAGGTAAAAGCAAGAGGCTGCGCAGGAGCCAACGGCCGGCCCGCGCAACGACGCGACGCGACGCGACGCCCGTAAATTGCGGCTCCCTGCCTTTAATTGGCGCCGCGCGCCGTAAAAACGCCCGTTCTTCTCCAGTGATATCACCGACCGCGTATGCCGTTGGACCGTTGGAAAACTCTGGTACGAGAGATACCAATTCTTCGTTTCTCACCGTGTGATACGCGTATTCCAACCTGTGCCTGAATGGGTATGATGGGCCTGCATTTCGGTTGGGTGTTGCATTACGGATGACCTACAGGTTGAGTGAAGGTCAGAAGCTAGACGGATGTATTTTTTCTTTAAACATTTACTTTCTTATTTGTATATTCACCTTATTTCTTTTCTCAATTCACCGGCTTAGGTGGCTCAGGGCATCAACTGGCGAAACCTTTAGGCGTCCACGTGCTAGCCTTTGTTATAGAGAGAGCGGATATGACGTTAGGGGAAAAGCCAGATAGCGGCGTAGGAGGGGTGCAGGCTATCTGCGCCGGGCGCGACGACGCTCCGATCTCTTTCGCTTCGAGTCTTCGAGGAGAGCGCATCTGGCCGGGAGCCGCTCGGGGAATGCCTGGTTGGGTGCGGGCCACGAGCGTGGCGGATAGGACCAGCAATGTGTTTGTCGTAAGGGCAGGGAGTCTCAAGGATGAGTCCGTAAGTAGGATGCGGCGCTTCACGCCATCGAATGTAAGTGATATTTGAGCGTAGTGGTGTGGTAGCCGCAGCGACAGATTACTTCGAGTAGTGGGATCTTTTTAAGTTAATTAAATTGTGTAAATAAGGTTGTTTCGGTGGTGGAACTTAGTAAATAAACCAGCAATTATTTAACTCACTCTGGTCTGTGTATTGTGGCAACCGCATGACGCCACACTAACAATGTTTATTCTTCTCGAGTGGTATCATGACCATTAGCGTTGTTGCAAGACGGTCTCGGAACACGACAGCGGTATGTGTACTCTATCGAGTACCTAAATCGGAAGGATTCTGGTGTGCACACTAAAGGAACTGAATTTTACAAACCAGGTGGCAAGAAGATTAACCAAAACGTGTGGCCCAGGTACAACTCATGTTATTCTAAACAATGAAACAAAGAAAGAAGTTAATCAGTGAGAAGGTATTTTATTTTTAATTATTTTAATTCTTTTGGTTCCCCCTTCCTTTTTCCTCCTTTTTTCTTTTTATTTTTTCCTTTCGTTTTAACTTCCCTACCCTTTTGGCGTCTCGCCCCGTAAAATTGCCCGTACTTCTTCCGTAATATCAGACGCTTCTCACACTGCGTTCATGTGAAATAGCAACTTTTCGTTCTTCAGAATGCGATGTGCATTGAAATTTGTACGCTGACTTGAAATTTTGGAATTGGATAGAAGTATTGAATGTTGCAATTCAGAAAATACTGAATACTTGACTGAAGAGCAATACCTTTGCGGAAGTATTTTTTAAAAATTATTTTCTTTTTCTATCACCCATTTCTTTTTCTGTTTTCCTTTATACTTCCTTTCTTTCTTTTCTTTTTTTAGGGCTTTTATCCAGCCAACAGACGGTTACCGTTTACGTCCCAATGGTATGCATAATCGACCACACACTAAATACCAACACACTTGCGGGCTCCTCTGGGGTCAGCAAAACGCGAGACCCACCGCGACAACACATACAAAGTCAAGGGACAAACAACCATGGCCAAAGCGGAACTCGAACCCGTCCCTTCGGACCCAAGCACTGAGTCGGTGCTCGCTCTTAGCCACCTCGGCCATCCAGGTCGACCTTTCTTTTTTTATTCAAAAAATATGTTTAATATTGCTCTCCATTTTAACCCAGCTCCGCGTGAAAACGTCCGCTCTTCTCTGGAGATCTCATCGGCAAATTGCGCGTATTGCGTGGGGCGTTGCAAAACGCTCTCGGGGCACGTGAGGCAGCGATGTTCCGGTCCTCGCCTCCGGATACGCGCTCGAACGCCTACGAACTCCGCGAGTATTCGCATGAGCGTCCACAAAATGAGAACGTTACCTGGAAGGAAACCTACGAGAAAAAACGCTGAAATTATTTCGAATAGTTTTATGTCTAAATGAAGTCGTAGGCTTCCGCGGCCAGAATCAATACAATCTTGGCTGTCCGGGTGACTCCGCGTTAATTTTTGTGGTTACGACGTTTCGATCAACATGTCGTGATCTTCATCAGGGTTCGGAATGTTTCTGTTTATTTATAACAATCGTGCGCGACGCCGCCATCCCGCGGTTGACAGGCAGCCCTCTAGCTACGATTGGCGATTGTTATAAATAAACAGAAACATTCCGAACCCTGATGAAGATCACGACATGTTGATCGAAACGTCGGAACCACAAAAATTAACGCGGCGTCACCTGGACAGCCAAGTTTGTAGTTTTATGTCTGTTTACTATGAATGTTTCTGTGACCAAATAACAGAGACTCAGACTAAAATGTATTGTTTGTGTGATAATTGTTGTTTTACATTGTGTCTTTTCGATTCCTTAATTCAGAAACATTTTTGGATAATTCGTTGTCCAAAAATGCTTCAACCTTTAAATTACCTGTGTATCGATATACGAGGTCGGTTTATGATGTACGATGTGGTGGGTTCACTTAATAAAATATTTAGTGTCACATGTCAGTCCATCACATTTCTAACTGGTGGTGCTATAAAATGGCACAGATTTCCTCGTACTAATTAAGTTTCCTGTTCTCTTGAATGTGGGTTTCCTTTTCTGTTTTTCCTCATCTCCTCCGGAGGTGACATCGTTCGGCGCATGCGTACCGGTTTTGGTGGCTCTGTTGATGTCTCTGCAGTGCATCTGACCGGGAGGTTCTAGGGTTCGATTCCGACGCAGGAAGGATTTTCGACACTAGCTAGATGCTAGGTCTAAGTCAGGCGCGTCTGGACGAGAATTCTACAATCGGCTGTAGTTTCCAATAGTTTTATATTGTTTCTCCGATCAACCCCAGGCGAATGCTGGAGCATTACTACACATGTTGGGAGCCCAGTCGGGAACTTGGTGTTTGTCTCGGCTGGAGCGGAGCCCCGTTGGTGGGAGAACCCTGGTTGGGGCAAATCCCGCAAGCCGACGTGTGGGTCTGCACCAGATTTCGCCAAGTGCTGATCCGCTGGTTGCATAATGCTCAGTTCTGAAAGTGAAGGCAAGAATTTGTTTTCCTTTTTTAATATTTCTCTTTTCCGTTTTATTTTTAACTTCTTTATTTTTAACTTTTTCTTGTCGTTTTTACTTACAGAGGTGATTCTTCTAGTAAAAATAATAAGCCCCTTAATAAAGGTTCTTTTTATTAATTTTTCTTGTTTTTCGTTTTTCCTTTTTATTTTCCTCTTCCTTATTTACTTTTCTATTCTTCGCCATCTTCAAAGCAAATGGATGGATGAACAGATGAATGTATAGTGCAGAAAACATTTTAGGCTAATGCAATAAACAGAATTTTCAAATGGATTTCGTAGTCTAAAATGCCGAACTTATAAGATGTATTAAGAATATAAAAATAAAATATTCATTTTACAATATCAAACTATTCCAGTGCACAGAAAAGTTTTTACGTTGCATTTTCTCTTTAATTTTCTCTCGGTCATGTATATTAGCAAAGCTTAGTGCTAACAATATAATTCACACAGTAAACGTAGGTTCAGAGGAACTTCTTGAAACGTTCAATAAATGTGAACGATAGCAATTTTCATAACAATAACATCTTCATGAATTTGGAAGAACAACTTACTTGTTTTCTTAGAGTTTCTCATAATTTAATATGTACATTCAAATGTCAAAAAGAGTTGCAACTGATTTTTGAAGCGAGAGAAAATTGTTTCACTGTGAGTTGACGCTCATATTTCCCGTACAATCCAATGCAATGATGCTCCTACCCATCAGAGAGACCATTTATGAGGGAGAAAGCTTCCTGTCCCTTTTAGTTCATTTACAACCACATCAACATGGTCTCCAGGCCCCTGCAGACATAAAACAGCCTCGTTACATGATAAAGCAACTCCACGGGGATTAGTTTAATGATGTTCTTCATATTAAGTATTTTTATCTCAGTAATTAAGATCATAGGTCTCTGATGAGTCTAAAATCGATCGCTAATTTGAAAATTAATTGTGCTACAACGTAGGTCCTGACTTTCTCGCATTATTTTTAAAAGTTACGTGAAACTCTAATAGTTATTTTGCTACTTATATATTATTAGTATCAATCATCCATTAGGAAACTCTCCACTTCAGAATGTTTGAATATGCGCATTACGTCCATTTCCTATCATTTTCTAACTTACATCAGAAAGAAAACTGAGAGTTTCTTAGTATTTAGGCAATAACCCGTTTATCGACTTTGAATCGTTTTCTCTTAATAACATGCCGCAAAATTTCTTGTCATATCAACCATGTCTCAACAACAATCTTTTATAAGCTCACATGTCTCTCATTGAGCACGAAATTAACAAAATATTTCGAGCTGTTATGAAAAACCTCGAAACAATAGTATGGTAATTTGGTCAGTATTCACATAAATAACCCCCAAAATCAAAAGATCCGATTTAAATTAGCAATATCGATCAGATACTATTCATTGCGAAAAATATCCTGTGTGCGGTTTATGCAATTGTTTTGTTTACAGACTAACGTTGCAAAACAACTTTTTTTGTATCAGAGGTACTGAAATTGGTCTTTTTGGAATAGCTTTACTTTCTCTACAGTAAGTAGAGAAATGTAAAAAGCAACTAACAAAGAATTTGGTCAGTATTGAATTTGAAAATATTTTACCCACTATTTCTGGAAGGTTATTTCAGAATTTAAAAGAAAAATCACTAAATATAGTATCTTTCTTTGATACACTTTCTTCGATATTTTCGGAGTTATATTTAGAGGAGAAGCTTTCACATATGTGATGTACACGTGCATTCACTAGCCAGATTCTTACAGAAAACTTTAATAGATGTTCGGTAAGTAAAGTTCTTTAAAATACTAAACACCATCACTTATTATTTGGCGTACGGGAATGCTAGCGGGGAGACTGTCTTTAGGCAGTGTTCCGCACCCGAGTTTTCAACCATGGCTACCTTGGAAGCTTAGCTCCGAAACGAGTGTATCCGTGCATCAGTACGAGTGCATCGAATGTAACAGTGTACTATACTTTCAACATCTGAATCATATTATTAGAATATCGCAGTATTTTCAAGCCGACATCTTACAAGCCGACCTGGTTGGCCGAGGTGGCTAAGAGCGAGTACCGACTAAGCGCTTCGGGCCGAAGGGTTGCAGGTTCGAGTCTCGCTTTGGTCATGGTTGTTTGCCCCTTGACTTTGTATGTGTTGTCGCGGAGGGCCTCGCGTTCTGCTGACCCCAGATCAGAGGAGCCCGCAAGTGTGTTGGTCTAGTGTATGGTCAAACATGCGTCTCATTGGGACGTAAAGGGTAACGGCTGTTGGCTGGATAAAGCCCTAGAAAAATATCTTACTTACAAGAGAAACAAAGATCAAGCATTTGCTTACGATTGTTGACCTCAACGAATATTAATCACTCTCACCACTTCCACAGGCACCAGACGGAGAGAGAGAGAGGTTAAGTGAAACGACAGGTCTGCTTATCGCACCACCGATTCACCTGTTTCTTCCAAACGCCTGAAAGCGAGAGCATATTGAACGAAAAGACGAATCAAATTTACATGTAATGCAGTAACCTGATTATAAGAAACTCGCGAGCCTTCCTGTGGATATAAATGCAAACGGATGGCGGTTAGTGGAAGAGGAAATTCCGTATGGCGAGTGAGGCCTTCCATCTCTGAGGCGGAGAAAGTGTTCTCCCACGACCCAGACCCGCTCAAGATGTTTCGTGCTACGATCGCTCAACGAAGTTCGTCAAAAATGCCGAATCCTGTACTGGGAGTAAGCGTGAAGCACTTCACATTTTACATCAATTCTTTGCTTTGAAATGCAGGTCTATAAATCTATGTGGAATGGTGCGATTGCATCCCGCGGTCGGTTTTCTCTAACACTCGCATCCTTGTTAATCCCATTTCACCTTTGCTTACCCGAGGAGGCATAGACCGATTGCATCCCGGAAAGTGTTTTGGGAGAGGGAAGGAGGAAACAATTTAGTTCAGTTTCTGATCATCACCAAAGCAAATAGATTTTCTAGCAGCAGCCGAGAGAAAAAAAAGTGAACATGACAGAATTGTCGTAACTGTGTAGGTTATCTAACTAAAATATAATCATTTTAACTCTGCATATTTAAGGGAAGACACCATCCCCTTGACTCTCTTCCTTAGAGCATTCCATGATATACGTAGATATACTCGTAGTTTCAATAAATTAACAATATTCAATACATATTTATTACAGCTGAACAATTCAAAGCAAGGGGATTTTGTGCAAGGGCGATCTTTGAAGCTCTGATACCTAGCTAAGCTCCTGTGCTAAGAATCTGCAAAACAGAAGGGGATGCAATCGGGTTATGCCTTCTTGAGAGGTCAGGTAAACGACTTACAAAAAGAGTTGACCGCGAGATGAAATCCGGATACGTCCAAACTAATGAATATGTGCCTAAATATTTTTATTTATTATGATTGCTCAAAAGATAACACGAGAATAATTAAAGAATTACATGAACAATGTTCTTCTCGTATACATTTCTAAAAAAGCTTAGGATTATAGTATACATTAAATAAAATGATTAAAAAAAGTATATGTTCTATAATTGTTGCATGTTAACCTTTATTTGATTTAATTATGAAATTACTTTAGCAGGCTTTTTGATTAGTTTTTAATTATGAAAAAACATTTTCCAGAGCGAAATGTACGGTTTTCAAAAACCGAAATATTTTATTTCGGAATTTCAATTTCATTTCTGACATTTCTGAATTTCAATATTATTTGAAAAGGTATGATGCCCTGCGTCCTTCTGTTTTATTCCATTCCATTCCATTCAGCCCCGCGCTGCATGTTGTGGGCGTCGGAATCCTCACTAACCGCGCGTCAAAGCCTCCCCTGTTGATTATCCTGCCAGAGCCGAGTGGAATCAGCTTTCAAAGCTTTTCCTGCGTTGTCTGCATTTTTGTGATTTTTCTGATCGATGGTTCTACGGTTTCCCCGCCTGTGTGCTTCAAATAGCATTACCCTACGTTCATTGGGTAATCAATCTGAGTAACAGAAGCTTAACCTGAATAGTAATTGAGTTTTGGATGAAAGAGATCTCTTTTGTTAATGCAGGTAATCAAGTGAATGTGTTCTGTCATAAATCTGAATTTCCTTTTTTTTAATCTGATTTTTTTTAAAGAATCCAATTTCCCTTAATCAATCACAGTTCAAATAGGTTGTTTATATTAATGTTGTTAATGTTAATGGAAAGAAGACATTATGCACACGAAGACTTATGAAAATCAATAACTAGATTTGCGTGGTGTCCGACGTTTGAAACACCTTAATATTAGTTTCAAATTTATTCACTTGAGTTTTGTAATGAGAATAAAAGAATATGAAACAATTGATATTTCCCCACCAGCAAACTGAGAGGAGTCGAATCGTTTGAGCTAATCACTGGAACGGGAAGGGGTCTAAACGAGAATGAAGGGCAGAACGGTACAAGCAGCTTTCTGATTACTTTGAGTAGGATAATAAACAACAATTATTTCTGTT